>JAOTQE010144868.1:0-23148 GCA_025631205.1 Nesometra sesokonis | reverse complement strand
CGTTAAAATGGTTAAATTGTGACGTCATCTACGCGCACAAATTTTGCTTGTACCCTATTACGTAATCAACCATATCTGCATAACAAATTGTCATTTGTCAATGATAATTAGAGACAATGAACTGCAAGTCTATGTGCACATTTAGTTCCCCTAACATCCAGTGTGCGCGAAGTGGTAAGCGTGTACGCGAGCGTTAACATTTTCTAATGAAAAAGAGAAATTTTAATTTCAAATCGAATATCTTTGAGGCCAAAATTCGGCTCTTTGGTTCTGTGTTCGAATATTTATTGATATGATATTCTGAAAGAATATTAATCGTAGATATGATTCAATGTATGACAAATGCAAATATGTCATTGTGACGTCGCCATATTTGCATTTTAATTTAACATAGTACAAATTTAATGGTATTTGGTCATATTAATTTTCAGCATATCTCCTTTAATATTCGTCGAATTTCATTTAAATCTTAGTAGGGTAAAGCTTAAACAATTCCCTTTCTATAGAGTACATTTCTTTTCCATTCACACTGCATTTTGACTAAGTCATCATAGTGTAAACGTGAATTTAACTAAAAGCAACTGCGGATCAGCTAACTCGTCAAATTGACGAGTTCAATTCTAGTTAATTTTAGTTTTACTCTATTCAAATAAAAAAGGAAAAGGAAATTTCATAAGATATTAAGGAGGCGGGGAGTTTTCACTTTGGATTTGAATGCCTAGGCAAGTTTAACTGTACAGTGAAACCTCGATTTTACATATATCTCAATTTTATGAATCCTAAATTTAAAACCTAAGCATTAGGCTTTAAATTTAAACATGAATTTTAACTCGATTGTGTTGAAAATGTGTTCAAAATAACCAATATTTTTTATTTATTTATTTATTTATGTGTTTGTTTGTTTGATTGTTCGTTCATTCGTTCGTTCGTTTGTTCGTTTATTTATTTTTTAATTTTTTTATTCGTTCGTACGTTTGTTTGTTCGTTCATTCGTTCATTCATTCATTCATTCAGTAAACGCTTTGCTCAACACGTGCTCCAAACCTGCTGAGTTCGCCATTTTTCGTGCACTGACAGGCGCGTCTGAGCGTCTCTGCGGTTCATAAAAGGCGCCCTCTACTGGTCTGCCGGGTGAATAGTTGTTTTGATTACCTTTTCCACCTGGCGGACGGGTGGATAGTTTTTTTTGAAGAAACCACCCGGTGGACGGGTGAATAGTCTTTTTGGAAGAAACTACCCGGCGGACGGGTGAATAGCCACTCCCAATTTATAAATATGTGAAAGTAAATTTACGATAAATCCATCATAAACCCATCATAGGCCCTGGAAAAGTGATGCTGGAGTCCCCCTCCTTTGTTGAGGGATGGTTGCTCGCGACAGACTTAAATTGCCTCCATTACAACTCTTTGCAACCACTTATGTAGTTTAGAAAATTCCAAAGAGGCTTTCCCGTGACATCATCACTACCTGTTCTCGGTCAACAATAGGTCAGATTATCATCGGCCTGATTATGCGATTCGGTTGGTTCGTGATACGTAGCCAGCTCTTAATCAGAGTAATTCCATTAGAAAGGCTTTATATTTATTATTATCACATTCCTGGATGATTCATAATGTTCCTAATTATTTTGATACGATTAATCGCCATTATGAAAAATGTTATCATTATTCATCATCTATAATCGCCATTAATTGTCTAAATTGCAGCATTATGGAATTAGGTTAACCGTTACTTTGGTTTGCGGATTATTTGCAAAAACGGATCTCAATTTGTGTTCTCAAATGAATATTGTCCATATCAATTGCCAGTTCAATGTGGGATTCCACATGGATCAAAAAATGTATCGAGACTTAACAATATTTATTTTAAATACTATTTAATGACATCGTCGATGAGGACGATTACTACTAATGTTGATCAATTAACTGTATTCACAGCAACAAACATTTGTTTTCAATTTAGCAAGAAATACAGAAATGGAATCTATGATAAAGTAATCTGTATTTACATTTGGTATGTTCTCTCCAAATCCTAAAAGGCATGGATTTTTGATAGATGAAGGCAATTAGTACTGTATGTGCATTAAAATGGTTGAAATTTAACTTTTCCACCCCCTTACCCACCACGCCTACTTATGATTGACCCACTACTTTATAATGGTAAACACAATTTTGATATAACAAGGTCAAATCAACCTATACTAATGCGAGTTGAATGGCCGAGCGGTTAAGGCAGGGAACCGTGAACAACAGCATGGGTTCGAGGCCCGCTCGCACCATGGTTCTGGTGGTGGAACAAGTCTTCTCGGATAAGGACTATAAACCGTAAGGCCCAGTGTATACATACGGCTCAAGTGCACTATAAAGAACCCAGTACATCTTTCGAGACAAGTAGGGGATCGCCCTGGTGTACTGGTCCATACATCTCCTGCCGTGGACAGATGAATGAGCACCTGTATCGGGCAGCAGGACATCAAGTGACCCTTAGGGGCGTAGAAAGTCATATGAATGTGTAACATCTGGTCCACAGCACCTTGAGACTCTACTGTATAAGGCGCTATATAAATCAAACTACATTACATTACATTACTCTGTAGTACGGAGAATTGAGACCACATGGATAAGGTCTACTGTTTATGTACCATATTATATGGTCACTTTGTATAACAATTAAAGTGTGTCCATACGAACAAGAAGAAAAGAAAAGAAGAAAAGTAGTGGCTATGCAAGGAAGATGAGCAATGTAATTTTCTCATTATGAGGATGAATAAAGTTTATGATTATTATTGTTATTGTTTATTGTGTACTTTAGGGTAACTACATAAAAGAAGGAGAGACAACTTGGAAAATGTCCACATCATGTATATTAGATACTACACTACAAATGCACACAAGTGATGTCAACAGCGTAGTTTTTTCAAACTCATTACTAGCAACATGTTCTGGGGACAAGACTGTACGCTTATATAATTTATCAGAGAACTTTAAGCAATTACCAATTTCACCCCTGATTGGACACTCGTACTATGTACATTGCTGTGCTTTTAGTTCACATGGTACCAACCTCGCTACCTGTTCAACTGATGGAAAAATAATTATTTGGGATACCAAGACTGGAAACAAAATAACCACAATTAGCCATGAAAGTAATGCTATAATCAGAGTGTGTAGCTTCTCTTTGAACTCAAAATACCTGGTATCAGGTGCAGCTGACAATATCTTATGTATATGGGATGTGGCATCATCGAAGCTGATCAAGTAAGTCTGATATTTTAAAATTGGTTTTTTTGTATTGGTTTTAGTTTATCCATCTTATGTGTGAGTATTCCCATGTGAAAATAATTGTAAATGAAACTGATGAATAGAAATATCTTGGAACAATATTTTTTGCTCTAATATTTATAATAAAAAAATTGATGATGTCGCTATACTCTGTGATGTAATTAACAAATGTAATAGAATATTGCATAATTATGTCTATTATTAAAAAGGCCTTACAACAATTTATGTTGCTCAGCCTGACCGACCCAAAATTGTAAAATTCAGGGTCATATGGTCATACTGTATTTTCCGATCTTTTGGCTAAATGCATAAAATTATTATCTAAAAATTTAACATGACTGTGTCACTCTTTTAAATGTAAAAATTAAACCACTCTGACCTCAGCACATCACATGATTTAGATATTTTGTTAAACCATATCAGAAGCTTGACACTTCTAAAGACAACATGACATATTTGGGATTTGATAAACATTTTGTATGCAGGTTATGATTTAAAACAGGTGAATAGACATCTGTTCTGTTTGTCCTACAAATAAATCAGGACCTAATGGGATACATTCTAGGATATTAAGAGAAACAGCTGTAGAACTTGGGGAAATTATTACTTTATTGTTTAATAAATTGTTGCAGGAAGGAATTGTACCAGAATCGTGGCGTCAGGCCGATGTTGTCCCGTTGTTTAATAAATTGTCAATTCTGTTAACGATAAGAAAGCTCCAAACTGATATAGATGATTTGTATTAATGGTCAGTCGACTAGCAACTTCCGTTTAATCTACTGAAATGTAAAGTTATGTATTTTGGTGCAAATAACTAGTTTTTTAAATATTATATTGGAGATGGTAGGGATAGAGTAGAAATATGTTCTGTGTGTATATTATTTGATTCAAAACTTGAATTTTCTACTCATGCGGTTGAAGTTGCAAGGTCAGCAAATAGGAAGCTAGGATTATTTGTGAGATCATTTAAATATCTTGATAGTAAGGGCTGTGTTTGTATAAGTCTTTGATCAGACCTTCTCTGGAGTATGGTGGTAGCGCTTGGTCTCCACTGTTTAAAAAAGATAGTGACATGTTAGAAAAGGTTCAACAGAGGTCAACTAGATTGGTTCAAGAATTAAAGGAAAGATCATATGAGGACTTAAAGAATTAGAATTACCAACACTTTCATATAGAAGAAAGAGAGCAGATCTTGTTCAGACTTATAAAATATTACAAAATAAGGATACAATTGACCCAAATAGGCTTTTCAAATTTCCACCTCAGTCTAAAACTAGAAGACATGACTTCAAGCTATATAAAACCAAGAGTAGAACTAATATTAGAAAAAAAAGTATATTCAGTGCATGTGATTAATGATTGGAACGCGTTGCCAAAGGAAGTTGTTAACGCAAAAAAAACCAAAAAAAAAAACAAGCATTCAAGTCGGGTATTGAAAAAATAAACTGGTCTGGCCAACTATTAAAATTCAGTCCGTATGTTTCTGAGGAAGATACACGTATGTACCAAGAGGGACAAATGAGCTTGCTCTAGGTCTCGATGCATCAGGGTAAATCAAGGTAAATCAAAACATCACCGGTTTATCAAAAAACATAATTTTGTATTTTATGGCACTGTTACACCTTGACATTTGGCAGTGTACAGTATATCAAAAGATTGAAAACTTCTCAAAACACTTGCATACATGAGCATATGCATTTATAGCAAGTTGGACATACACTGTAAGCACAGTGTACACTATCAAACTTTCTTTGACAAAAACTTAATATGCCTATATATGGTCACAGATAACATCACATCATTACTATCATTACCATATAAAGATATATCTATTCTAAGTTTAAAAAAATGAAGTTTGTACTGTTTTGATAATGTATGGATAACTTAGAGCAACGAATACTTTAGGTGTTTGGTGTTCTCAGTTGTGAGGTATCATCACAAATGAGTATCATGGTAGAAAAATCAAAAATTGAGTTATTGTTATCTCCTAATAATCTACATTTTAAATGACATTCATTGCATAAGTAGATTCAAAGATATGAGTAGTTTTCCTGTTTAGAAACACAGTTTTGAGAAAATAGCCCATAATGAAATCGAAAAAATAAATTAAAAAACTAAAAAAAAAGAAAAAATCAAAAAGACTATAAATCTGAGAAAATCTGCATGAAGGACACTTTACTGTGCATGGAAACTGATCTAAAATGTATTTTATAATGAACCATAGTACTTAATATGGATTAAAACTAACTTTCTGAAAATTTGACTTTTGGTGATTATCTGAGTGTGATCTCAGCCATGATAAGACTCATTTTGTGGTGATACCTCACAGTTGTTCTTAACACTATCCTGCCTTATGCAAAGCACACAGCAGCATATTGCAGACATTGATGACAATTCAAATCATTACCCTCGTTAGATACATCAGCATCAACATCACTGTTGCAGTATCAACGCCACAGTCTCAAATTCAGCTTTCCATTTGTTGCATGTGATGGGAACTACATTGGTTCTAAACGTCTAATTACAAACTGCAATATGTGTATTAGACCATGTTATTGGCAAACTTCATTGAATTGTTGAATTGGTTTCAGATCATTGGAAGGTCATGCAAATGTGATTACTGCTTGCTCCTTCACTCCAAACTCAGAATGTATTGTTTCATGCTCAGCAAATGGGGATCTTCGTATTTGGAACACTGAAAGTAGAAGTTCAAAATGCTTGTTCTATGATCCAGATTGTCATGACCTTGCAGTAGGAGGCATTGCTATATCTGCAACATTTGGTTCAGCAAGTACAGGTAAGGCTTATTGTAATATAATGCATTCCTGATTATATTTTTTAAAATAAAAAAAGTTGTTGGTTTATATAAGTCTAGACAGCAGCATTCAAAGCCTATTTGGCAACTGTCCAACAGACAGTGTAACATAGAGTTAGACTGAGTCATGTTTCAAGTCAACATTGTAGCATTTCCCCTCTTGAGATATTTTGCTGAATTAGAACCTTGTGGAATGATTGAAGCTGTCAAAATGAGAACATTCATAACCAATAAATGAATAATAAATTTAATAATAAATCACATAAAATAATAACTATAAAGTTACACAATCTTCTATGGCTCGATGCTGTTTTGTATCCTCATCCTATTTAATATTCCTTATGAATAAAACAAGTTAAGTGTCCTCATTAAATGGAAATCTGAATTAATGCCTGTGTTTATGGGCATACCATTGATTGTTGATTATGATGCAAACTGTTGCTTAATTTTAGTCAACTAAAATAAATGTTATCTTGCATACTTTTTTCATTATTCCAAAATCAATATCCACTATACAATCAACATTTTGTCTGTGATAACTGTGAAGTTTGTTAAAAAATATGGTATAAATTGTACTTGGGGGGCATTTAAAAAAAAAACCTTATTACCATGTAAATACAAAAAAATACTGAAATGAAAGTATGGCATAAGGCAAATTATATTAAAAGTATATTTAATAAAGTAGCTTCTAAATGAAATGATAGTGGTAAGGCCTTTTGGTTGTTTGCTAGAAAATCAATTACATGTTATTTGTATCAATTAGCATGTTGTGAATGATTCACTTACCGTTGCTAATACATTAAATGACTTAAACATTCTAATTTTGTTGATGATGTGTATGTAATATAACACTAGATGATTATGATGTTGTTGGCTATCCCCTTCTGCGCTCGATAATTACATTAGCCAAATTAAATACCATTTATAATTAGAAAAAACATCTTCAAAGAACGTTAACATATTTATTATACCTTTTGTTTCCGATTGTTATTTGTAGTAGTTTTATTACATTCAACTCTACTTAAGTCGAATCTGTTGGGACTTTCCCTTCATAAAAAGTTTGACATATGCAAAATTCGACTTGTAAATTTATCCGAAAAATGTTTTTTAGTGCGACCGAATTTAACCCACGACTGAAATAAAGGTCCGATCTAATCATGGGCCTTCAGCTTGGTCTCGGCTGCTATGCTAGCCTAGGCTTCGTGACATAGTGATAAACAATGCTGTAAAATTTGATTTTTAACATTTTAATTTGCATGTGACCGTACGGTACCTCTTGTTTTTCTTAAATCAACTATACCTATTACCAATAGAATATCTGTATTTGTGTGAGTTATTCATTGCAAATACTTGCGTTTTAGGGCCTACCAAATGCAGTGCACTAGCATTTGATAATCAGTAAAGAAAAAACAAGCGATGTAGAGCGCCTCCTGTATTGATAGCCAATAAGGAATTTTAGTTGTGTGACATAATCGGTTTAGCTTTTGATAGACCTTTATTACACTGCAGCGACATCTGTCACATGGCATCTCATTCCTGGTGATTCACCGCTGCAAAACGTTGCCCTGCGCATGTGTTAACATAGGTTTAGCGATTGTGAGTGGCTAGCTTTGTTTGTTGAATCACAGTAGGATGAATATCAACTCGACCAAGCAGTTAGAAAATCGAGGCCCAAAAACCAATGCCTGGGCCTAGCCTAGTGATCGGGCTAGCGATTTTTTTACAACTTTGATTTTGTGTGTACTGATATATATTTTGAAATTGGACTTGTATGTGAAAAATTACTAAGAATTAAGCATATTTGGACCTAAATATTACGTCGACATAGACAGATTTCGACTTGTAAAAAATCTACTTTGAGATTTAATTTGCATTGTAATGTATAGGGAAAAATTAGGAATTGTTAAAAAAATCGATCTGTGCGAATATTTAGCATATATGAAGTCGACTTAGGCGGAGTTGACTAAAGTTTTAGTTAAGACAACATAGCTATTGAAGAATTGGAGCAGGTTGATTTTGAGAAATGTGGATGAGTGAGATTAAAACAAGTTTTGGTTGTCTTTGTGTATACATCAATGAAAAAATATGTCAAAAATTAAAAATTTGCAAACTATATTTTTGTTTATTACAGATTTTGAGTTCAGTTCTAAAATGCATTACTTGATGGCCACTTGTGGAGACAACCTGGTGAAATTATGGGATCTGATAACAAGTCCATGTAAGTTGTATTCTACATTGAATTGTAAACACAGTTTTATTCCATAAATAGCTGCATTGCTCATTTTCTGAAGATCTACTTGAATATTAAGACAGATAACATCTATTGATAATAAAATTCACCACCTCAATTTGAAAAGGTAAGCTTTAAGTAAATGAGTTTACAAAATCTAAGAGGTCAGATGATATGTTAGGTACATTTTAAACCATTTTTTCAATGTTTATCAGTATACAAATGTGATGTGAATTATTGCACTAAGAAATTTGTCATCACATGTAAACATCAATTTATATGTTCTATGGGCAAAAAGTACAAAAGGGTGTATACAGTTGACCTTCTTGTTTACACACCCTTGGTCTGGAAGGTGTTTGTGAAGGAGAATGTTCGTAAGTGAAAATGTTCATAAAAAGCTTATAATCTAAGGCTTGCTAAACACTTACTTGTTTATTTGTTTTCTTGGTAGTTGTAATGTTCTGCTTGAATGTACCAAGTTAAGAAAAATGCAAAAAAAAAATTATCAGATAATTTCATAATTACAATTATTTTAATGACGTAGTTGGCTGAATAGTGTTTGTGAAATAGGTTTGTAATTAAACCCACAATCACAATAGACTTTTTTTGGTAAACTAACCGACAGGCTGGCTATTTTTACCATAATTAATCCAGTGTGAACAACACATGATGTTTACTAAACCATGGAGAAAAGGAAACTTACCTGTACCGTGCAGTTAGTTTAACAGTGTCCCGCCTGCCCAGGAAAACTGACCAGATTAGTTTTACCAAGCAGGAAAGTTAAAGGCGAACCACGCGACTTGGGTAAACTGATCGTCTTGGGCCGGATCGTCCATGGGCCTGATTATCTCTAACCCGTTCGTAAATGTGAAGGTCAACTGTATCTGAATTCTCAAAATTGCACCATATAATCTGGCTGTACTGTGAACTTTATAGTTTTTTTTAAATTCCTAGATCGAAACTTTGAGGCAACAGAAAATATGCCAAACCCTGAAGGTTCACAACTCATTCAATATAGTTCTCAGCCCTAATTTGGACCATGCCCCATAATGTTGAACTAGATTCCATGTATTTAGTGTAATATTGCAAGACCAGAATTGTCTCTATATAAATTTAAAATGTTCATATTTTATTTTTATATTTTAAGTCTCATTTTTTTTTAATATAAAAAGATATTTTATTGTTATTTTTGCATGTTTTTTAGCATGTTGTACCAAACTTAGATGTGAGTTGAAAGGTCATACAGCCAATGTAACATGTGTGGCATTTTCAGTAGATGGACTTCTTTTAGCTTCAGGGTAAGAAAATTGTTTGAATATGTTTTAATTGTATTCAATAGTAAAAACCACAACTACAGTCAGACTCGCCTAAGTTGACTTTGCTTTAGAGAAATATTTGCTGAATTCTAACATGTTTTCATGCCACTTTGTTTTTGCTATACTTGCAATTATAAATCAAAGTCAAATCAAATCTAAATCGAATATATTGTACGTGCCAAATCTGTCTAAGAGCCCATTCGCGTGACTTTTTTATATATATATAAACAGTCATAAGTTTTGCATTTTGTGGTCAATTACCTTTGTTTTTGTATCATTTTAAAGATTGTTTTTTTAGTTTTTGGGGATAGGAGTAATAAATAAGTGTATTTTTATGTCATTGATTTCTTTAATTTTGATATCATTCCAAATAGTTTTGATTGTCTATAATCAATTATTTTAAATACTGTTATTATTTTACATTTATTGGTCATGACAACGTAGTCATGGTCACTATAGAATTAAGTAGATATCAATTTTAGATTTTAAAATACAGATCAAAGCAGGTTTTAAAGGCGGATATCACTCAATCTAATGAGTGTTGCATTCTCGACAAGTTTAGATAAAATGACAAGGTTTTAAATGGATGATAGTAGCTGAATTCTTTTTAAAGATTTGACTTTTTATTGCATGTTTTCAGTGAGGATGAAAAATATCAGCCGCAAAGATTTATTATGTGGCAAATGGATCATGCAAAAATATCACTGTCTTTTTATAAGAGCTGATGGTATTAGATTTGTTTTATTTACTGAAACAGTATCTGATAGCGAGTCTGCCAGAGGATTGGATTCAACATAATCATACCTGTTGGCAGATATTTATTTATTAAGCCCATCTTCATCAGATGAGAATTTTTAAATTAGTGTGATATTCTGTAGTAATTAAAAGATGTCAAATTAGCCTGCTATTTGGGTAGTAAATACCCAAATAGCAGGCTATTTTGATTGGCAAAATTTCCCCACATTCTTAGTTTAGTTTGTAAAATAGGGTAAAAAATATTTAAAATAGTGCAGCGCGCTTTTTGGGTTGCGTCTCCATCAGTCCAAAACCTTCGTTATCCCGTCATATACTACGTGCGTCTCCGGTAAACCAATCCTCTGTGATCATTCGCTTACATAGCTAATATATAAACAGCGAAAATTGCGTTGCGTGCATTCAAGCTCATGTGTGGTAGATTGTGGAATTTGCACGGGTAAACCATTTTGTTCTGACTGCCAAGAAGAGTAATGATGCAAAGGACTAGTCATTTTCCAGAATTTTCCTGTAATGGAAAATGACCAATTGATTTTCCAGGACTTCTGAGAATTTTAAGAATGCATATAAACTATTTTATACATTTTTTTTAGTGGTGAAGTTTTGCTGTTGGTTTGACAATAGATACTTAAATAAAAGAAGGCACTGAATTCACTAGATACTCTTTGCAGCCAATAATTTCCATTCATTGCCTACAAATTGAGCATACTGTAATAATTGCTTTTTAATCCAATGGTAGGCTGGGTTTTCCATAGTCATGTGCTAACCACAGCGGTATACGAAAATATTATTGAACCAATAATAGTGATGTTGGCATTTAATTATAATATTTAGAAAATCTAATAAAAATTTAATATTTTTAGAGATATTTGATTCTCTATGTAATTTAAATTATTAGGACCATTGATGATTTATATGCACATCAAGTTTTTGACTGGAGAATGTCCATGAAATCTGAGAAGTACAACATCTTGTCTTCCTCTCATAAGTAAACCCTACTACAATATTTATTCAATACCTTCTAAATGTATTATGATGGAATGTATACACACATTTTTACATTGTATCAGTCCATGAGGCTTGTTCATGTATTATTACTACAAAATGTCTTAACTTAACATTCAATTGTTTCAGTATTTAACCTATATTTATGAATGAAATAGTAATTGAATTGTGAACAATTTAGATAGTGTTGCTTTAAAACATAGTTTCATAGACCTTCTTTTGTTTCAGGAGTTTCGATAAAACCGTTATCATTTGGAATCCGGTATGTAAACCTTAAATTCCCATTATATCTTCACTTTGGTTTTTGGTGATTTTTTGAGTTTGCATGTGTTTCATTGTCAGCAGCCTCCTGCTTACAGTTTCAGGAGTATCAAATTTGCACACAACATTTCTGACATTAAGATGAACATTACTGTTGATTTTGGTGATTATCCAGGATGGCGTGTAGATTTTAAGAGTAAAAGTTGATTCTGAAAGTTAAACAGGATCCGAGGTCAGGTTTTGCTGTTAGAGAGCATTTAAGGTCCCAGACCTAGTATCTCTGTAACCTACAACTGGATCTCGATGAAACCTTGTGCCCTGTTTAATTATGGTCTGTGAACAAACTGAGTAAACTTTGGTGACCATCCGAAGTAGGGTTGCATATGAGGGCTGCTTGAATGAAAATCTGGTGTTGGGTGTAGACTTAAGGACTATTTTAAGAAAACCTTAATATCTAGATAAATGATTAATGAATCTGAACAAAACTGGACGAAAGGGCTTCCTATAGTCTCAGGTGTAATTTACATAATGGAGAGATGATCTGGTATGTGGTGTATATGGTAGGGAATTTTAAGGAAGGGTCCCAGACGTATATGCCAAAATCTGATTGATAGAATTCAAAAGTGTGAAATTTTTGTGACAATCTGGGTATGGTGTGGATTTGAGGGCCACTTAAAGGGAAAAGGTCCCAAACTTAGTATCTAAAGAAGTACTGTAGGAAACAGATTTGACTAAAACTTGACAAAAGTGTTTGACATTACATGGCATAATTGACAAAAGTTTAGTAACAATCCATTGTACGGTGTAAATTTGGGAGCCAATAAATGGAACTAACAAAAGTGCTTATCATGATCCCAGGCTTAAATGATAACATTTACACAAAGTGTGTAAATTTGGTGGGGGGAGGGGGAATCAAATTGAAACGTCCCAGACTGATATAGGCCAAAAATTACTTGATAGTTCACAATTTTCTTTTGAAATATAATAAGCGATCTTTTTTTCAAATTTTTGTGACTATCTGTGGTAGGGTGTGGATATGAGGACCAGTTGAAGGGAAAAGGTTCCAAACATAATATCTAATGAACCAGCAATTGGTTTTAACTCAAAGTTTTCAAAATTGTTTGTCATGGTCTCAAAAACAATTGACAAAATTTTGGCAGCGATCCGATGTGGGATCTGGATCTGAGAAACATCCAAACACAACTGTGGTCTGAATGATCGGGCCCACTACTAGGAACTTGGCCTGATCATTTTTATTTGAATGATGTATGCATCAGCTGACCATTTAAAATTTGCAGTGTTAAATTTTAAATGTACAAATAAAACCTATAAGCATAAAGTAGGCCTATGCCTATTTAAAGTTTTAAATTAGTACGAAAGATGATCTTGCAATGATCTAGAGGTGGGCTCTCATCGTCCACGTGATCACACGAGCTTCAATTGTCCATTCTTATTCTAACCCATGTAAACATAAAGCTTGAACAACATAGGTAGGCCTACCATCCCCATCGATTATTATAGGCCTACTTTTTGTGTACATTGTTATGTGTGCGAAAGGGTTTCCTCAAGAATTATTCGCATCAATTTATTTTTAAGAAAATCAAAAGTTTCCAGTGAATAAGACGAAAAAGCTGTCATTTGAAATGATAAAATGATAAATTTAAAAAAAAAAAAAAAAAATTAGATTTTAGAAGTTATGCGTCTGGGGGTGATAAACTAATGATTTTTTTTTTGTGAAATACTACCTGACCTGGTAAAATTTCTTATATTTAGTGATTGAAAGTATGTAAGAAAGGGGTCATTTGCTGTCTATTTTAAAGTTTTTATCCTACTATTTCTAGGTTTAGTATCATGTTAAATGCTTAACCTACAGTGTCTAGATTTATAACTTTGAGTTACACTTATGCCAAGTTTGGGGTTTTTTTTTCTGGTGCTCAAACTTGAACAAAATGTATTGTGCTTAAAATTTGTATTGGCGATTGGCAAAATCATCTGGGAGTTTTTTAACTGGAAAACTGGGAATAAAAAGGCTTGTCCCTTTAAATTTTTATTTTTAAAAATAAATTTGTTTAATCCACTTAATCCATTAATTCTTTATGACATATTTTAACAAAGTTATTATTATTATTATTATTATTATTATACTTGTCTTGCAGCTTACAAGTGAGAGAATGCAGACACTAGAAGGACATTCTCGTTATGTCACCTCTGTAGCATTCTCACTAAATGGGAAGTACCTTGCAAGTGGCTCAAATGATAAAACTGCCCAAATATGGAAATTCACAGACAATAAAGGTACTATTGTAAAATTAACTTTCTAGTAGAATTTAGATTATGAGAGTATTATGCCATTGTATCCATTTCTATTTTGTTAATGATTTGTGCAAAACCAAAAAAAAAATCCAGCAATCCAATAATTAGTAACATAAAGTAATTAAAATTTGCAAACATGGAATGTTTTGTGACCAACAACCTCATCATTTTAAAAATACCATTATAGCATAAACACATTTGTAAAATTTTTGTATACATAATTCTATAAACCAGTATACAATAAGTATTGAGTTAAATTACAATAAAACTGCTGTATTTACATACTTCAAGCCAGTTAATAAGTGCTAAATACAATAATTAAATTTTACCAACAAACTTCTACACACTGTTGGTTATTGTAATAGCTGAAGGATTCAATCAGAATCAATTAAATTAGAATTGAGACTACAATTAAACTCACCTAAGTCGAATGTGCCTAAAATTTAGACCTTTTCATAAAATACATTTTGTTTGGTGACTATACAATACAAACAATAATAATGCAAGGAACCGGATGTGTCAGACACACTGCAGCGAGACACAAATAAGGTTTAGGATGCATCAGTAAACTGTATCGGATGCGTCTAATCTGGAGTGCAAATTGAATACAGTGTCTACAGCCATTTTAAGATGAACCAAACAAACGTATGTAGCTTTCACTTTAATTACCATTTTGTGTGCTAAATTTCAAGTTCATTAAATATTAGGAAATAAATAGATTTAATCAAACTTTGAATTTTGAAATAATTCCCATTTTCTCCACTATGCCGATTTTTTTCTGTCTCAGATTCTTTTATTCCATGGCTGTTTTACTCCAATGTGACTGGTATGAAGGTAAAGATTAGTGAACAACTGAGCATCGTTTTGAAGGCAAAGATGAATCATCATATTTATAGTGATAGATCAAAGATGTACGATGATTATTAGTTTTTACCAAACAGAATTAAAGACAACTGTAAAATATTTCAAAATTCAATAAAATAATGTAGTCTGAAACTTCATGCACTTACATCCTATGAGTTTTCACTCATGTGTCGTGTACTGTTTGCAAATCATTGGGAACAGTACCAGTTATAATGTGGTAAACAAGGTTGCCTTTGACAGTTGAAGAGTTTAAAAATGTGGAATAACATTCATGGCTTTTGTTGAAAATAATGACGAACACTTGGTGACTAAAGTGATTACACAGACTTAGCATAAGTATGTAGTAGTAGGCCTAAAATAATCACTTTTTAGTCTAGGCTGCTGGCTTATGGCCTGCCAACATGGAGGCATTTTCATCTTTGGAGGCATTTCTTTTTTCTTTTTTCTGTACATTTTACAAGTACAAGTTTAAACAAATTCATACTGAGGCTTGACTCATTTTTCTATTCCTTAAAAATATATTAACTCTAAGCTGTGTAAAATAAAGGTTACCAAAAATTTAATCACTTTCAACTGAAAAAATTCCTAGGGAAATGTCATTTTAGCCAATATTAATTGCATTTCATAATTATCACTTTTTTAATGGATTCACGCCAAATCATGCATATTAATGAGAATAAACTAGAAGTGGTACCTAGGTGAAGTGAAACATTATTTTCCTCAGGTAATGCCTATCAGGCCAGTGATCTGACACAAAACAAATTTGCCAAGTAGATAAGCACCAAGTTCTATTCACAAACACTTTCCATTGTCCAAGCTTGAAGGCTCATAGGGCTGGAGGCTATTTCCAGTTTCTGTAGCATGAAGTGGATGAGAGTGTCATACCCCCTTAAATGGGATGCTAGTCCATCGCAGGTTACTTCTCAGCAATTTGCCCGTACCCATCGTACAGCTGGGTAGACTGAAGCAATGCGAGTAAAGTGCGTTGCCCAGGTGCACAAGGAACTGCTGTGAGTGAGTCTCGAACCACCAACCTCTCGATTGGGATTCTGAACCGCAACTGCTGCGCCAACTGCTCCCACAAACACTTTGCTAGTGTATAAATACTGAGCTGTGACCAGACAACACAAATTGTCAGAACCACCAGCTAGTTCAGGCTCAGAAAAATTGCTGCTGTATAAATTCATCCCTCTTGATAAAATTTACATTAATGACTAAATCTTAATGATTAAATTATTAAATGATGCTGACATTTATGAATATGTTATCTACTTTATTACTCATCAGGCTTACTCTATAACAAGTGTTACTGTAACAACTCAAATTGGATGAAGCAAGATTTTGTTGTAGGTCATCAAAGCTAATTAACTTCCAACATGCTTTATCTATAAAGCTTGGTTTCCAATTGAGCAAATTTGACGTGTTTGCGTTGAGCGCAGCTATGCCAACGCATCATATATGTTGCGTTGTAGTGGGAACCAATCAAATAAGACACGTTTGATGCCAACTCAATCATTAATGCAAGCCCTGAAAAGGTGGCTTGTGCCAAGATTCTAAGCGTGAATTGCAACTGTAGACCAATCAGTATGCAAATATTGCCTGCATCATCAGACACCTCTTGCCTAACATCCCACATGCGACACACACACAAAATCTTGTTTTTGCTCTATTCTATACAGTGTTTCTTGTAAAGATGAGTTTGCTCCTGACAAATCAAACGTAATTAATATCCAGTCAAGATCTCAGTGGTTCCCTGATGACTGTAGGATTTCCAAGAGAAAATGTCACACTCTTGAGCGCAAATGGGTAAAGAAGCGAACACCTGAGAATTTGTTAGCATTCAAGAAACAGTGTACAAATACCATAAATTACTGCACAGAACAAGAACATCTTATGTGCAGTCTAAAATAGATGACTGTGGATCTGATCACAGGCAACTGTTCCTTATTATGAACAAACTTCTTGGTAAAGTTAACAACTGCTGCATCTGAATTGCAATTTGCCAATGACTTTAACACCTTTTTTCGTGACAAGCTTGTTAATCTCAGGAAGTCTTTAGGTGATCTATCATGCCTAGATCCTCAGCAGCAAGATACAGTCCTGCTTAGGACTATAGGCTCCAGTATTTAGAATCATTATTATTATATATTAGCTGGTACTTTTCTGGATGAGTTAAAGTTGGGTCTTGTTACACCTATCTTAAAAAAGCCCTCACTAGATCATGCTTCTGTTGCTAATTTTCGACCAGTCTCTAATGTTGCCTTCTTATCTAAGATTCTAGAGGTTCTCAGCATTTAAATACTTACATAAACTTAACAAGGAAACATTAAGATGTAATATTAAAATTTCATATTGCAGGATATCAAAAGGGCGTGGAATGCAATTAAAGGGCATGGAATGCAATTAAAGGGCATGGATTGCAATTAAAGGGCATGGAATGCAATTAAAAAATAATTGCGCATTGCTGGTGTGTTAAGACAGGCCCTCACTGCCTTGTGTGACGGTCGTACGACTAAACAGTCGCTCTCTGTGTATGTGGTTGTCAGACATGATGAGAGTCTTCTACTCGTCGGCCAACATGAGAAATGCTTTGAACTAGATCTCATTCTTGACAACAATAACCTGTTTGACCCAATTCAATCAGCATATAGAAAGTACCACAGTACGCAATCAGCCATTCTCAAAGTGCATAGTGACATTATTTTAGCTCTGGACAAAGGTGACTGTTTTATCCATATACCTTGACCTGTCAGCAGCTTTTGACACTATTGATCATTCCATTCTCATTTCGAAGTTCTCATCAATCGGTGTTCGTGGATCTGCTCTGACTTGGTTCAAGTCATATTTGCTTTCTAGGAAGCAACAGGTCCAGATTGGCAATATTAAATCAACCTCTGTCGACCTGAAATGCAGTGTACCTCAAGGATCAATACTGGGTCCAGTATGGTTTTTAGTTTACATCTCGCCCTTGAGTGATATAATCAGAAGACATTGTGTGCAATACCATGTGTATGCAGATGATACACAACTATACATCAGCTTTAATCCAGCTAAGTTTTTTTGAGGCTAAGTCAATTATTGAAGCATGCATTGCTGATGTTCAGGAATGGTTACCTAAAAACATGCTTGGCTTAAATCCTGGTAAAACTGAAGTTTTATTTATCCATCCAAAACACTTTAAGAAGCCTGTTGCCAGAAATAATAACACTGGCACTACCCCCATTACTCCATAATTGGAGGTCAGAAATATAGGCGTTCTATTTGACTCAGCAATAACTATGTCCAGGCATATTAACAATATCAGCAAATCTGTCATCTATCACTTACATAACATAAAATTGATTTGTAAATTATTAACCCATTCCTTATTAATAAAACTTGTCCATGCACTAATAACATCACGGCTAGATTACTGTAACAGGCGCGGATCTAAGGGGGGCGCAGAGGGGCGGGCGCCCCCCTATTATCGTCAAAACGTAGTTGCGCGCCCCCCCCCCCTTATTTTAGGTGCGCCGCGTCAAAAATTCACAAGAAAAACCAAAATACGGTCAAAATAGTGGACTAGGGCACCAAGATGGGAAAATAACCGTGTTTTTTTTGTTTTTTTTTGTTTTTTTGTTTTTGTTTTGCTCGTCAGACAAAAGTGGCACACCACGGCCACCTGGACTGGGAAAGTGCGCCCCCCCCCCTCTTTCGGCGGATCCTGGATCCGCGCCTGTGTAATGCCATATTCCTTGGTCTTCCGAACAAAGATCTCAATAAATTACAATGTCTTCTAAATACTGCTGCTCGACTTGTTTCTGGTACTTCAAGATTTACAATATATTATAAGACAAGATATTTACAAGATTACACCAATACTACACAAACTCCACTGGCTTCTAATAAAACGTGTTATTGTTAATCACATATAAATCACCTAACGACCAATCACCATCTTATATTTCCAATTTAATTAAACGTAGATCTGTAGTCTGTACGAGATCTCTTAAGTCGACTGCTAGTACATCTGTACTTTTTGTTCCACCTAGTCGCCTGAAAATATATGGAGACTGGGCCTTTGCAGTTGCAGCTTCTAAACTGTGGAACAATCTTCTCACTTCTATCCGAGAGGCTCCTTTAATTGAAGTATTCAATACGCAACTTTTTAGTTCGCTGTAGTTTCTTTTTCTTTAATCTCCTACTTTTTAAGCGCTTTGAAGATTGCTTAAGAGCTATATAGATATGACAAAATTAACATTTAATTACTCCAAGCAATGAAACATGCGCTGTTGTGTCAGAATTTAGTATTTCGACATAAATTATGTCATCATCGGGAATTATTCTGTAATCATCTTTCCTGAAAATGACATAATTTTGTCAAAAATTGAATCCTAACATGATGGTGTGTACAGTATCTCATTGCTTTGAGTATTTATTATACTTTCAGGTAATACAGCTACATGAATATTACAAAACTTTTATTAATTTGTAATACAATAAATTTAATAGTCTTGTGTGTAATTTTTTACAGATAATGATTCTGACAAGATTGATTTTGTAACTCAGTCTTCAAACCTGTTGGATGAGACGGTAACTACAGACAGCAAACTAAAAGCTTTAAAATCCAAGCCTTTAAATGACTGGAAGGTTGAAGATGTTAGTGAATGGCTTCTGATACTTGGCCTAAGTGAATATGTTGTAGTCTTCAAGGAAAACTATATCGATGGGCAGGAGTTGAAAATGCTGGATAGTGACACTTTAACTAATGAACTTGGTGTCAGTAAGTTACTATTGTGTTTTACTCACTTGCAGATGGCCCACTTAGTGCCATTTAAGCCAACACTTATAGATTGTTACGGTCGTAAGTGTGGTGCTTTATTTAAATATATTGCTGCTCAGTGATTACATTATTTTCTAAAAATAAGCTCCTTTTAATTGACCTTAGGCAAATTTGCTGACTGTGGGTAATCATATCTCAGAGCTCCCAAGTTTTCAGAATTGCCCTGGAGTCTCCAGGAATTTTGGATCATCTCCCGGGCTCCCAAAATTATAAAATTTTCTCCCAGAATTTAGTTTTTCCCAGGAAATTTTCCAGGTATTTTAAAATTTCTCATGCAGAGCATAAATTGGCCTACTGTAAAACCAAAAAGTTTCGCGTAAATGAAACTTTCGCAAAATTCGCGAACGATCCCAATTCGCAAAAGTTTTATGTCGCGGAAAAAATTTTTGAAAATCTGTTTACAAATAATTGCAGTACGTTATTTGATAGTGAATTAATTTTGTATGGGATAGATCTCTACTAGGCATGGGAATTAGGCCAGGCTTTAAGATTTGCAGTACGCGTGCCGTTTTTTTTTCTTTATGGCGTGTACAAAATGTAAAGTTACAAATAATTCCACCAAGGTTCTAACAAGTAACTTAAATGTGCGCGTACTGATCGGCAAGCACAAAGGAAGGCGCCCATTGTCGGGAAAATCAAAGGACTTTGTAGTCATGATTTTCTTACAAATCATGTCTTTGTAGTGCCACAAATACGCCCGCCATGTTCAAGGATTGTACAGCATATGCTTATTCTCACGATAAGAGTAAGTTTTTACTGTGATTTATCGGTGCTGTGTCAATCATTTTTTTTTCACTATCATCTTACCAACCATATATTTTTGGTGCCGCCAATATGCGGGCGTTGTTAAAAAAATGCAACACGTAACTTAGCATTTCTCACGATGTCAGAAGTTGAGTTCTTACTGTAATTATCGGTGCTGGTGTCAGACGATCACGTGTTTTACTACTGTTTCTAAATGTATCAGTAGTCAAAAATATGTCGAAATTTTAGCAAAATACAGTACCTGTACATTAAAAAAACTATTTAATATATTGAACCTTTTATTCGCAAAAGTTTCGTGTCGTGAAAATGGCGGCCGTACACGAATTCGTGAATGATTCATGTTGCGATAGTTTGTTGCTTTACAGTATTTATTTCAAAATATTGGATGAAAATAAGCAACTATTAAGTTCAGTAATGTTTTGGGGAACAGTAATAACACATTTTAGCAGTGACAATACATGTTAAAAACTATAATTTCATAACAGGCAAGATGTTGAGCTTATACATAAGGGTATTTATACACACGTTTCAGGAAGGGTCTACATTACAAACAGTGGTAGGATGACCACTAGTAAATTTCCAGGAATTCTGTTTTTCCACCTTGGGACCTCTAATATCTTTATAAATAATACACCAGAAGAATATGTTTTTCAAACCTTAATAATCTTTCAACATATGATATTATGGAATAAATTTTGCAATTATATATTATCAGCAGCAGAGAAATATAGTATCAAAATTTAATTTTTTTATTGTTTTTTATCTTGTCTCTGATTGTGGGTTTTTGGTTTATATATATTTAGAAGAAAAAAACTAATTTTATTCCTACACTTTATACTGCCAGTATGTAATATTATGATACGGAATTTACTTAACATAATACATAGGACCACATAAGGCCAAATAAAAGAAAAATACTTCTTAAGCGTCACTGCTCCGCCCCTAAGTTTCTACCTACCTCTGATTTTTTTAAACGTAACTTGAGATAAATGTATGTTTTTGTAAGTTGAGGTTGCACGTTATCTTCTTTGTTGGTGAAATCCATATTTAAATTTGCATCATTAGGTCTTTATTGATGTTATTTTGTTTGGATATAATAAAAAGGTTATGGTCAAAATAAAGTTGTATATACAATGAGTCGATGGCCATATAAAAGTATACAGAATTTATAAAAACAATAAAAACTCTCCTGAAATTTGTTCATGGGTTGACGCTTAACAAGTATTTGTATTTGGCCTAAATTAGACATTTTGTAAACTTTTATGTTCTCTAAGCTTGAGTGCCATTGTGAATTATTTTGACTCTTAGTGTTAGTGAATTATCTATAGCAGCTCTTATCGAATTAAGAGAATAAAAAGAAACAAGAATGAGGTTGGTGAGACACTAGAGTTAGTTGTACAAGAAGTTGATGGTTTACATTTATTTAAAATCACTAACAGAATAGATTTAATTACAATTTAATCTTTATTTTATTTTTTTCAGAACCTCTTGGTCACAAGAATAAAATATTACGTGGTCTAAAAGCAATTCAAGAACACACTTTCTTCATTGACAAAGATAAAGGTTTGTAAATTTTTGCATAAAAAATTAAAGAATGAAACTAAAATGGAAAAGTATTAATACAAAAAATGTAACTTGCATGCAACAAGTTAAAGCTAGCTCAAACCTACTTGCATGCAACAAGTTAAAGCAGCTCAAACCTGTTACTTGCATGCAACAAGTTAAAGCTAGCTCAAACCTGTTACTTGCATGCAACAAGTTAAAGCAGCTCAAACCTGTTACTTGCATGCAACAAGTTAAAGCAGCTCAAACCTGTTACTGCTTGAAATGAATCTTGATCTTTATTTTTAAATTTTTTGTTTTTGGATCTCCTGAACATCTCTGAATAGATATTGATAGATGTCAAATTAAATGACCATGGCTAGACATATTTCCAAAGTTAATAGCTCATTTATATATTACTGTACTTGCATTATTTTAAGTGAATTACAAGGCACCTTCCATTTGAGGCTACAGAGAAAGTTCATTTGCCTGCATTCATTTATTTGCCTTGATTTTGAAAATTCTCTTATTTTTGGCATTCCCCAAAGTTATACATAACTGCCTCCAGTTGCTGCAGAACATATCAACCAGTATTATAACTTCAACAAAGAAATTTGAACACATTACCCCTATCTTGCAACAGCTTCAGTGTTACCTGTATATTATAGAATTGTATTTTTTTTAAAATTCTATTAATAATACATTAAAATGGTGAAGGTTCAGAGTGTCTTCATAAGTGTGCCATGTACCATCCTTCGTTTAGGTGGTAATGATTCAGGGGCGGATCCAGGATTGTTATTTGGGGGGAGGGGGGCTTAAATCCAGATTTTGGTTTAGACAACCAAAAAAAAAAAACCTTTAATGCAAAGATTAGGTCCAACTAGGCCTCTCTGGGGGCCCTTACACACTACTGCTGGCCATCTAATTTTATTTTTTATCCCTAAAAAAATACAAATTTCGGGTCAATTTTAGGGGGATTTACAGGGCTAGAAATTAACGGTCGCCCGATCGCCAGTGGCGACTATAACTTGCCCTGGACGACTAACATTTTTGTAAAGGTCGCCCCGTTGGCGACCAAGAAAAATTCCGAAAATAGTGGATTCGGTTTGTTCACAATCTACGATTTTTTACAACGAATATTTCCATTTTTTCCGAAAGAAAAACCATTTCCTACATCGGTA
>JAOTQE010144857.1:0-11519 GCA_025631205.1 Nesometra sesokonis | reverse complement strand
ATGACCAAAATATCTTAAGTGGAGTCAATAAGACTGCTTTTTTTCAATTCAGCACATTACTTTACATACTGTTGGATAGGATGGTCAAAACATGGTCACCAATTATTCTGATTATTTAACCAAATTTGGTGAAAATGGTCATTTTTTACCAAAATTGGCGGAAATAGCCAAATTCTCACGAGTGCGACTGCTGTTCTTGGATTCATAATATGTTTACATAAGATGGGATGGTCAAAACGTGGTCTGATTATATAGCCAAATTTTGCTAAAATTGTCATTTTTGACCAAAAGTGGCAAAAATGGCCAAAATGTCTTGAGTGGGGTCAATAAGACTGCTTTTTTCGGAATCAGCGTATTTTTTTACATAGGATAAGCTTGAAAAACCTTGGTCACCAAAAATTCTGATTAAATCCAGTTATCTCGTAGAGTATGTGTCCATGTATTTCAAATGGAAGTACAAGTTTTTATTTCCAATTGTTAGTAAAATTTCCATTATGAGTGCAGGAGAGAAGCATGTTATGTGTTTGTATAGTCCTAAAAGAGAATAGAACCTGCATATCAATTTAATCTCAGGTTTAACAAGTCAGACCATGGTCAGACTAGGTTAACTATTGTTCAATGAGAAAATTAATTTTAAAAAATTGAACAAAGATTCCAAAGTAAATTCAAAGTAAATATATCCAACCAGGGATCCAACAATGAGGGCACAAAAAATATTTAATTTTATCTGAAAGGACTCTTTGATTACAAGTCTGGTATTATGTCAACTACTCTTTAGATGCTTTTCTTAATTCTCTGTTTTTATATCATTTACACATTTGTGGGATGAGATCCCGTTTGCTATTACGGATCTGTGTCTTTGTAATAGTAGTACCTTTTTTCAGAGTTATATGTATTTTATGTTTAAACTTAACTCTCTATGTTAATATTTTCTTTCATTATCGTACTGTCTGCTCACACTAGTAGGACAGTTTTCATAGTAAAATAATTTTGCTTTCTGACAATCTGCCAGAATAGTTGTGAGTTGTTTTGAGTGGTACGTATGCTTGTTTTTTATGGAAAATAAATGAATAATAAATAATGAATAACTACAGAGTGCTCAATAGGGTCATTTAATGCACCTTCTTCATAGATGAGTGCTTTTTACACAATTTAAAATGACCCTTGAGTTGGAGTTTATTTAGTCACAAGTACTTGTTTAGGAAGTTGTGTACGACTATTTCTTCTGCGTTTATGCACAATGCATTTAGACAATATTCAGACAACAGGTGAATGACAGCAACTCAACATTTGAAAAAAAAACTTAATAAATTGAATATATTCTGTCAACCATCAAGAAATGTTAGTGAATGTTACTCAATTTAGCTTATGTCAATCAGACACCCTAGAGCCTAGTTCAAGCTAAGATTTATAAAGATTTCATCAGGGGTGGGGGACTGTGAATATCATATACACACTTGAAATCAATGATTTCCTAACAGGGAATGACAAGGGAAAATTGCATAATTTCCATCGGAAAAGTGAATTGTCACCTGCCACTAATGTTTACTTTGTGGAAAAAAAGATGCTTTTTTATTTTACAATGAGAAAGCTTTAAGACTGAAACACATTCAGTTAAATATGAGTACCATACTTAGACCAATAAAGCACCCAGGTACTTGTATCATCTTTAGCAATTTTGTTAAAGAAATGCTCATTGAAAAGGAAGCTTACGATAACTGGTGTAAATTGAGTTTGGCGGGATGCGTGTATGTTTGTAAGGAAAATAGGTGGATTTGAAAAAAATGCCAAAAGACACATTAATGGAGATTATTTAATTTTTTGGTTTTTTTTGTGATGGGATGTGCAAGATGTTGATCAATTGTGGGAGGCAGAAGCATTGGTAATTTAAATAATTGTGACTTCATATGATGTCATGACAAACACTTTGAATTTCCCTTCATCAAATCTTTGAAAAAAATACTCTTTCGCAAAGAAATTCTTATTGGATGCGGTTTTTACACTGGACCATGATGCAGATACACACGCAAAAAAATTTGTTTAGTTATTACAAGTATCATCTCAAATTTAACAGTAGAACTAAAGAGAATGCATGCAGTATAGAAATAATTACAAAAAAAGGTCTGAACATTTTTGAGAAATTTGTGAGGTCTCACGACGAAATGAGTCTCATGGTAGGAAAATCCAAAATTGAGTTATTGGTACCTTCTAATAGAGTACAATGTAATCTGTATTCTACACTTTAAATGACATTCATTGGACAAGTAAATCCAAAGATATGAGCATTTGAAGTTCTCATGTATGGAAACATGGTTCTGAGAAAATCACCCATAAAGCAATCAAAAAATATATAAACAAAAGAACATCAATCTCAAAAAAACTGCCTGAATGTCACTTTCCTGCATAAAAACTGACTTAAAAAGTATATTATAATAAAATGTAAGTAACCTACTACTCATAATTGATTAAAACTAAATTTCTCAAAAATTTGACTTTAAACCTATTTTAATAATTATCTCAATTTGATCTCACCTACGATGCGACTCGTGTTGTGGTGAGAACTCACATTTTGCTTTAATAATTATGAGTACTGGAATACTGATACATAAATTTCCTTATAATACACATTCTAAGTCAGTTTTTATGAAGGAAAGTGTCCTTATGCCGATTTTCTGAGAATGCAGTCTTTCAATGTTTATTTTTAGATGAATTATGGATGATTTTCTTAAGACCATCATGGAACATTCACATGTCAATTAAAGTTTAGATTACAGCTAATGTTGTGCTCTATTCACATTTAACAAATAACGGTTTTTATTTTCGTATTTTGAAACTCATATTGTGTAATTTTTGAATTAGAGAAATTGAATTTGTCATAAGCTCCTTGTGCATACAACCAATAATACATATTATGCAAATGCCTATTCATGCCACTGATGATGTAGAGGGTGCTATAAGGTAAAAGTGTGAAAAATCTATTGACACATATTACTTTGAACTTTTGGTTAAATCTTCGGAATCGTTTAATGCAAAACATTGGGTTGAGGTTTTTCAGACATTATTAACAAGCAGTCACATATAATGTTTGACATAATCTGCACAGACAGTAACATTATGTCCTATGAGACGCGAGGTATATTGGCCAACCGACGCCCAACTATTTTGATTGAGTGAGGAAAACCGAATGATTGACAAGACCGGTGCATAAAACTCAACCTGGGACAGGATATTAAAGGATGTTTTTAGGCATGTTATTTGGCAAGATACTCTTATCCGAATTTGACATGGATAACTGTAACATTTGAGAGATTTTTATAAACCAGTATTTTTTTTCTCAATTAGTTTTAATAAAGGCTACGCTACTCAATCTGCAATTACAATTCACTTTAATTTCATATCAATTTCAAAGAATTTCCAATGGTTAAATTTTGTTATACTTATTCCCAATAATATGGTTTAAGTTTGAATTAAAAAGTTATTATTCTTGAATTCGTCCATGAATTGTAAATCAATACAAGAAAATGTTTATTGATTTTTTAAAGATTTTTTTGAATGAGTCGCATTATAAAACTGGTGTACATTGAGGAAATGCTAATGTTTTATTTCATTTCATATCCAACAGTGAGTTTTCTCGCCACTTACAGGATAAGATCTTCTATGTCCTCTTGTCTAAACCAAGTCTCATTATGAGGTTTTGGAAGTGGCGCTGTAATGTTGTGGGAAAAAAACCTGGTGTGTAGTCAGGTTCGAACCCAGGGCCTCAGGATTGGAAGGCAAGCATGTTAACTATCATGCTACTGCACCACTGGAGATTGTAAATTTTAAAAAGGTTAAAGAAAGCGAGACTGACAAGGAATACTAGAGATGAATATACATGAAATCTTTTTATATGGCAGATTATGTAGGTTAGTAAATGCTTGTTTAAAATTAATGATGAACTTATTGAAGGAGAGGTGCTTATTCACAAAATGCCACGAAAACCTGATGGTAAGAGGTGTACTACGAGTCACTTATGGGGTGCTTATACGAGAGCTTATTCAAGAGACATGTATTCAATGAGGTGGTTATTTGAGTGGTGAGCCTATTCAGGGGGTACGTACTCAATAGGAGGGGGGGGGGTTATTTGAAAGAAGAACTTTATATTCAATATGGGCATGTATTCAATGGTATTGGTTTTTTGTGTGAGTACTGAACTGTATTAAATCCCTTGTAATTTACAAATTATAAAGTTTTTAATTTTAACAATCAATTTACCATATATTATTGCATGAGGCATCAGTGGTCTCAGTATTAAAAAATGAGGTATTAAATGAATGTATGGATTATATTACATAGTGTTGTGCTTCGCTGAAATACTACTCTGTTAATTAACAACGCAATAGAGGTGTGTCTAACCTACCATAACGGTACAACATACACGTGACATATTGGTTTTTTTACACATTGCAACATTTATGTGTCATTTTGTAAAAGCTACAAGTCCTACTGATGATCGAGGCAAGTAGGCATGACAT
The DNA here is from genome assembly GCA_025631205.1 of Nesometra sesokonis. Lineage (NCBI taxonomy): Eukaryota > Metazoa > Echinodermata > Crinoidea > Comatulida > Antedonidae > Nesometra > Nesometra sesokonis. The sequence continues at coordinate 7,005 of JAOTQE010144857.1, read as the reverse complement.
TTCATTGGTTATTATGAGAACCTCTACTATGCAGCATATTAGCTAAGCATTCTGTGATTTACGACACGAATGTGTTTCTTTGAAACCTAAATAAATACGGTGATAGATGATCCATCATAAAGCACTCAATGGCATAAGAATGTTTAAGAAAACATGTGGCACAGCTACTAAGATTTTTGATATATAATGTGACTCATTACTGTCTGATTTTTATAGCAAATTGTAGATAACTGTCGCCACATGAGTTTCAATTTAAGGTATGTTTTATCTCGGCTATTGAAAAGTGGTTTTCTGTGACAATTTTTCTTTCCTTGATGTGAAAGTAAAATGGCTGAGAAATCTGTTTAATGACAAACATGCAGGGTGTGCAAGTGTGTAATTTAGCAGTCATGTAAACCATAGACCACAAAACTATCAATGTAATTAAACATTGTACAAATGATAGATGCTATTCAGCATCATTTGAATTTTCATTGAATATATGGTATATAAAGATTGTGGTACTTTTTTTCTGCTGCCACCCTGTGCCTCTGGAATGTGCTTCCAGTCGAATTGAGGGAAACAGAGTCGGCACTATTTAAACGTTGTCTTAAAACTTTTACTTCAAGCATCTTTATGAATGAGTCATTAAAACACTGATGAAAGATTTTGTAGTTGTGAAATGCTATGTCCCTGCTATGGCAAGGGTTAAAATTTTACAACAAACAGACAGACAAATGGACAGGTTAAAAATAATAAGCCCCGTGTGTGCATAAAAAACAAATACAATGTTACAATATGTATCCAAGGTTGTACCTCTATAGTAAGTTTGTCATTTAAACTGTCTGTACTGTAAGTAGGCTAACCTATATCCGTTCACAAACCTACTCCTAGGCACCAAACGTATACATTTCAATCGCATCAATAAATACTTAGAGGGAAAACTTTCTAGTACTGCTAACATTGCTGCCTCTCAGCCTAACCTCTTTAAACACACCGCAACTTTTAGCAGGATTGTACCATTTTTTAAAAAACATTATGTCATGTTGAACCCCCTATTGTACCATTCTCTTTGTTGAAATAAAATAGCAAATAGCAAATGTAGAAAAGTCTAGTTAGACTACAAATAAAATTTAAAAAGTTACCCTTTAACAGGAGTAAACCACAATCTCTGCATAAACTACTCCAAATTTGGTGTGTGTATTTAAAAATAGTTTTCCTATAATTTTGCATCAGAAATTGATTTAAAATCGAGAAAATACTGGATAAGCTGATAGTCAATCTGCTTGCTTTATCCTGTGTGAAGGACATGGTAAATAATTTTTAAATATAATTTTTAAATAAACTAGCTCGAGCCAATAAATGTTATGTTACATTTCGGGGTACAATACATCTTTCTTAATTACGCATGAGAACTTTGCAAATATGTGTAATTATTTTAATAGAGTATACTGTATGTTAAAACCCAGAACTTTAATTTCAGAAGGAAAATATCACAACTGCAAGGAAATTGAAACAATAGTTTTTAAAATTTTGTAGAAAAATTGTCAGCACCTGTTGAACTGAGTTGATTCAAGGTAAAACAAAAATGTAAACAAAATCATGAAATAGCGCCAAAATAATTTTCTGTTGTCATTTTATTTTGTCAAATCACTTCATGAATTATGACAGGAAAATGTAGGTGACACATGCGAGAATTTAGAACATGTACTCCTGGGAGTTTGTGTAGGCTTACGAGAATTTTGAACCTAGTACCCTTGGGGTCTGGTGTAAACTGGTGAGAATGTTTAACATAACCATCTTGAGAGATTGTGGTAGACATGTTAAACCCTATATTCCCTAACCATTAATTCACCACTGAAGTTGGCATATATTGACAGCTGAGAGTATTAGGATAAGCAAATAAACCTCATATAAGTGATTAGCAATGGCCTGTGACGTCACGAAAAAAAACTTACCATCGTGTGGGTACGCAAAACCATAAACAAACTGTGAAGTCCTATCTCTTAACACAGGGCGAGTGTGAATGTTATAAAAAAAATCGGTTGAAAATACTTGGTGAATTTAGCAAGTATGATAATTTTTAAAGCATTATGGTAGTAAACATCTGCCCTAGATATAGTAGATCTCAGTTGATTTTGTTTTAGTTTAAATTTACATGGAAATAAATATAATTTAAGATAGGCCTAAAGATGGAATTCTGTTGATTCACTCAGTAGAGCTAAGCCGATGTGCACTAGCACATCAGCCCTGTCTGCATGGTGGGGGACCTAAAACCATTCATAGTTTAAAGCATATTTGACAGGTTTAATCCAGTCTAATTTTAATAAACTAAGCAAACCTAGTGAGTAAGCGATGTATGAATATATTGCAATAGTTTGGAATGAGTTACCAACAAAGACGTACAAATAAATAAATTTGTCTAAAGTTGTCCTTTTGAACCTTCTTTAACACAGTGAAGGATAGAAAAAAGCACCCTCTATTTATGACATACCCACGAAGCCAGATGGAAACAAGGTCGCTAATTTGGTGTATTAATTTGGATAAAAGAGTATTGGATGAAAATGAAGTGAAGTTTGTACACATAGGTATATTTTCTTCAAATAGGCATATGACAGCTAAACAATTCTTTTAAAAACCCATTCTTTCCAAAGTTCTGTGTTGTCAAAAAAAATCTAAATGTTACTATTTTGTAATCAAATTCATAATATAATAATACTTATACTGGATTCTAAAAAATAAAGCGGATAAATAAGTATGAAAGATTCGATAATTGTTAGCTTTTATCTACTCGAGAATAAAATTAAACAAGTATAGAGGTATCTAAACATGTTTATTATTTTAGAAATAATAAACAGGTAAATTTCTAAAGAAATTTAATTTTGGTGGAGTTTGGAAATAATGCACCTTTAATCTTCTATGACATGTAAACCACCTTTTTAATCAAAGTGGTCTAAAACAAAGAGCCATATTAAATAGTTACACCCTAACAATAGTGTGGTTTAAATATGGTGACAGGTGAATTCTTCGTCAACAGGCCAAAGACAAGTAAAAGAACTGCATCAATTTGGCCTAAAAAACAATGAGTTGAATATGAAATTCACTGGTTACCCTTAACTGTAGTAATTAGTTGTCAAGCTGACATATTGATACAAGTAAACAACATTTGCCTGAGTCAGCTGTTAAGCAGACTTTCAACAGCAAAATAAAAAAAAACATTCTGGATTTGATAGATTGATAGGTCACACCCTAACCATTATTCAGCAAAAAATTCTACAATAATTTCATTTGAAATCTGAATATATTTCTTTCTTATATAATAAAAAAAAAAATTGAAAATAATAATAACAATTGCAGATAAATGATTATGCATTAATAATTTCTGTCAATAAAAATTCAAATCAGATTATTAAACAGTAAGAAAAAAGCAACTGCCCTAGAAATACAACACAACTAAGTACGGCCTGATAAAGATTTGAGTCACATGACAAAAATAAACAAGGACAGGTTTTTTTTAATCCATCAGTATAATGTAGAGCGAATATTTTAATTTTTTTTTATATGTCAATATAAATATGAGGCATGACATGGCAAAACCACCAAGTTGTAGGAAAATTGAAAATGAGTTATTGTTAAAACCACATTTCACTTTTCGCAAGCTATAAAATGAGGGGTCAATTATCAAAATTGGATATAACTGAAGCTATTGGACAAAATATACAAAAATTTCCTTTGTATTTGTTTATATTTGTTTAATTGCTTACTTCCCAATGACTTCCTGTGCGACAACTTGTTGGGTTTGCCATGACTAGCCTCAGGTTTACAACAAAAAGACATCATTCATTAATTTTTTCTTTTATTTGAATTGGGGCATTTTCCCTGAATATGCAAAACACATGTACTATAGGCCTACTTTAACAATATAAGAAGGCAGTACATGCTTGCTGCATCCCCTCTAAATCCACGGCTGATGTGTAAATAAATTAAAACACACATCATCTCTGTTCTGATTCTGACTATGTTTAACATAATAATTCTTTGTATAAAAATTATTCTCCAAAAGGTTGACTAATGAACTTTAAGTAAGAAAGTATACTAAGGAATCAAACCATGGAGCTATACTTTCATGATCAAGCACATGCCATTTGTGATAGGATTCAAAATTTCCTGATGTGTAAATAAATTAAATAAATTAAAACACACATCATCTCTGTTCTGATTCTGACTATGTTTAACATAATAATTCTTTGTATAAAAATTATTCTCCAAAAGGTTGACTAATGAACTTTAAGTAAGAAAGTATACTAAGGAATCAAACCATGGAGCTATACTTTCATGATCAAGCACATGCCATTTGTGATAGGATTCAAAATTTCGACAAATTATGTCACCATCATTCCTGATGATGTCATAATTTATTTTGGAATATTTAATCCTATCACAAAAGGCATGTATTTCAATGCTTGGAGTATGTATTATACTTTCTAAAAATTATGCTAGTATGTAAGTTTAATAGAGATTTTTTTTGCTGAATTTAAAATTACCACGTTGATTTAGAGTTTCTCTAATGTTTGCTTATATTATGTACCCACATTGGCCAGTTTTAGTGACGTCAGTGGCCATTGCCAATTCCTTCTATTAACAGCATCTAGGTTGCTTTCCTAGAAAATCAATGACATAATTTGAACCTGAGCCATGAAGTTAAGAATCCACAGAGATAAACAATGGCTGCAGAGAGTTTATCAACACTGCCATAATTTAAAATCTTGTTATAGCAATTTATCGACATTACATTCAGGATTATTTTAGGAGATTTCTGTTACCTGTAAAGTATCAAAGTAATCGGTAGTTTATGGAAAACATGGGTTTAGTGAATGTGAACCATATTGTCATAATTGCTATGATTTTATTAGAATATTATTAAAGCATGTGCTAATCACGTGTACAGAAACTATTTCATGTTATGAATTGGATGTTTTGCATCAGATAAAATTAGCTAGCAGTGGAAGATCCCGCTTTCACTGCTTGCTGTGGCAACCTCCAAAATCGTTGAGCAGGCCCGTAGCCAGGGGTGTTCCTGGGGGTTCGTAACCCCCCTTGAAAAACAAACCCCCACCCCACCAATATCGAACACTTTTTCCTATTTTTGCATCCTATAGTCGGTATTACTGCACTCACACTTTGCTAAAATCATCATCCATATCAGTTATATATAACTAATATTCCAAATAAACAGTATTAGAGTGCAGATAGGCTCCGTCCCCGGCTCCCAAAAGGGCGTTTCCCCTTGACCCCACCAGGGCCCTTAGGCGAACCCCCCTTTAGGAGCACCTGGTTACGGGCCTGTTGAGGGCCCCTCGATGGCCGTGTTTCCGCAGAAATTTTGGATTATCTGATAAAATATCATCCAATCAAATTAATTTTAAAAATACAACTGCGCAAACTCAGTGTAGACCATAATGTGAGACGACTAACTTCCAGTGATTTTTTGGTGATTTCCTGTTTCCTCACGTGGCACCCTGGTTGCACTGCGGTGAAATCCTCACAAAAGCAAACTCAAGGTTGACGCGTGTCAAAGGTAAAAAATGACTGCATTTAGGTAAATTATCGGATAATTATTAGATAATTTTATTAGGTCAGAACAGGTTAAACACCCGTTTCTGCAGCACTTTTATCAGATAATTTTTATCAGGATAATTTATCGGATAATTTTTTCCTGAGGAAACATGGCCTAAGAGGGCCACCGGCAGTGGAAAAATGGATACTAATAACAACCCTTTGAAAAAAATAACTCTGTTGACATGGTAGATAATGGTGGTGACAAGTTAGTTCACAGAGATAACACTGTAATAACTACCATACACCAACCTTGCTCCCTATCTATAATATCCCATTATAACCAAGACCCAAAAATATCACAATTAACCCCTCAAAGGAGCCTGCCAAGGATATGGTCAACAATATCCTACAATATGAAAATACAGCCATAGACCTTTAGACTAATTAGAACTAACACCATGACAATCAATTACTTTAATATTGAGCTTGAGGTATCAATAACATCAACAAATATACTACTTATTTACTAGGTAGTTCTCTGTGGTTCTAAGTAGATCTTCTTAGTAATTTAACATGGTAGACCAACCTTGTTTGAGGGTGAGAGAAACGTAAAAGTAGCAAAACGATCATAAAATTGGGCATCATTTTTTTTGTTTGCTCTTAAAATCTAAATGGGGCAAACCATGGCAACACCACCAAGTTGTCACACAGAAAGTATTTGAGAAATAACCATATAAACAACAAGAAATACCAACAAATACAAAGAAAATATTTGTCTATTTTGCTCCATAACTTTGGTAATTGACCCCTCATTGTTAAAGCTTCCAAGTGTAATATCATTTTAATATTAATAGTTACTCCATTTTTCAATTTTCCGACAAATTTGTGGTATTAGTGAGGTTTCGCAGATTTACGAAATACGAATACGAAAACAGATACGTCATACATTTATATAACATTTGAATAGAACACCTTAAATATCTGGTCAGTATTTTACGATGATCATCAACAATTCATAGGTAGAAAATTTGAAATATTTTTTAACACATTTAGAAACTTTAAAAAATTGGAGTGTGACATATCCGTTTTCATATTTCGTAAGTTTGCGAAACCTCGCTATTGCCACGCCTTGCCCCAAATAGAGAACTTTCTACCTTGTTGACTACCAGGCTACAACAAACTGAAGTTATAATTCACTTCCCAATTGACTCAAAAACCAAAAGGTACTAGGTGTGGAAAACAGGATTTCTTGTCTCGAACAAGACAATTCATAGAAGCCTATACGAAGAGACTATCAATGTGGTTGCAGAGGTTGACTAGATGAGTCTAACTTTGGCTTGAAATGTTAGAGAAGATATGAAAATATTATTTAAGGAAAACTTTGACTGTACACAAAGTAAATGTTATTGTTGAATAACATTTACTTTGTGTACAGTCAAAGTCTTCCTTAAATATTATTTAAGGAAG
>JAOTQE010144846.1:0-11519 GCA_025631205.1 Nesometra sesokonis | reverse complement strand
TATAGAAAATAGCGCCCTCTATTTATATGTATACCCACGAATCCAAATGTAAACAAGGTCGCTAATTCGGTGTATTGGAAAATATCCATTTTAAAAATGTAGATCGCAAAATTGTGAATGGAATTTCGAATAATAAAAGTTAAGTTTATCAAATAAATATACAATTGAGCTTTAATTTAATACCAAATTAGCCAAATTGCATACAAGCACCACAAATCATCACACGTGTGATATTATTTACACGACCGCCTTGCCTATAAAAACCCCAAAACTTTCTACCACCCACCCACGTTGGATTTTACCACAATGAGCAGATTCCCAGTTGAATATGGCTGACGGTGGTAGCCTAGGCCTAGAATAATTTTAATTTGCAGGGCATCGGAAAAGATCGTGGAAATGAATCACGAATTGTTAGAATAGTAAATAAATAGTAAAGATATTAGATCGATAAGTCTTCATTTGAATGATGTTCTATACTTTATTTGAGACGTTTTAGAAAATAGTGTAGGCTAGGTAGGCGAACCAAAATTGGTTCTCGCAATTGGTAATTAGCGCGAACCGGTTCGCGGGTTCGCGTCGAAATTCTAGGCCTGTATTGAAAGACTGAAACAATGCATGGTTGGCAATCAGACAATTTTCAGTTTAATTAGTGTAATTTGTAATCTTCATCTTAGTGAAATTGTTTGGTATCCATGGTAATTATTCAGATTTGTCAAGGATATTCATACCAATCAATTAATCCTGTGGGATGTGAGATAATTTTATTTGGTCTTTGAATTGTAAAACTCTTCCTATATTAAAACTAATCAAGATACTTTAGTATATTTCCCTAATGAACAAAAAGCATAGCTGTCTCCTAATTAAAACATGGCAATAGCAATGATTGAAGATGTAGTTGTAAGATCTCACTACAAAATGAGTCGCTTTGTAGGTGAGATCAAATTGAGATAATCGTCAAAGGGTATTGAAGTCAGATTTTTTAGAAATTTTTGTATTACTAGTTCATTTCGTTCCTGATGATGACATAATTTATGTCGAAATATTTAATCCTGACACGTTGGCGTGTATCTCATTGCTTAAAGTATGTATTATACTTTCTTACTTGAAGTTCATTAGTGGACTTTTTTGATAATTCATTTTGGGTACATACCGTTTCTTTTAATATTCATTTTATGTAAATTTTGATGTGGGAAGGTGTCCTTCATGCAGATTTTTATTGGAAGTCATTTAGTTATTTTGTGGATATTTTACCCTGTACATTAAAACTTCAAATGCTCATTGGATCAACTTATCTTAGCAATACCATTTAGAATTGTGATTTTAGCTTATATTGTGATCTATTGGAATATACCATATGCTGTTTGAAGGTTTGTATTGTCAATTATCAATAAATACATATTTTTTTGTGGTAAACCACATGTGGAGTTCTGTAAAAACATGTTGAGCTACTCAGAATATACCAGTAACTAAGTCTTTTTTCCCAACCATGAGCCTCATTTCCTGTTGAGGTCTTGCAATTTTGCCAAAAATCAAATAATTCAATTTAGTTTTCATCTAGATAGCAAAGTTAATGACATTTTGGTAGTATAATTTAGTATACTGTCTGCTTGGAAATTAAAATAAATAAATTTACTGAAGCAGAAATATTAAGTAGTTATTATTTTGATTGAAAATGAAGAACGCAAATATTAAAATTGGCAGATCTCAATCCGTCTTCACCCTGTTGAAGTCGTAAGATTCAATGACCAACACATGTATCCTAAACAGTGCTTATACTGGGTAAGTCAAATTTTGATAAACTTGCGTAAAAATATATAAGAATATTTTTAGATGCGATAAAAAGTCTCCATAAAAGTCGGATCTGTAGGTGTATGTGCTTGTCTTCCAATTTTACATAACTTAGTTCAAATCATTTCTAGGTTTTTTCTACTACCAAAGCAGGTCTTCCGAAATCTTGATACAAGACTTTGCCCAATCACCTCTCCTATCAGAGTGGTTACTGGGTCTGACCACCTGTCAAACCTTCCATTTTTCCAGTTCCCGTTTAATGGTTTGAGGACAAAAATCATCCGGTTTAGAGCGAAATTCATTTGTCGAAGAGTTGATTTATGGAGAGTTTAATGTACATTATTAGAGTATTATATCTATGTCATGTGAAGTGGTTGCCAACTATATGCTTCGCCATTGACAGTTCTTAACCATGTGCTTGAAAATAATCAGAAGTTTTTACACTTGTGAACCTTCTGATGGTCAGTTTTAACATTTTAGAATCGCCAGTAAAACACTGTCAGTAGTTGTCATATAATTGCATTGATGATATACCACTGTCTATCATGTATTTAGAATGTATGACAACAGCTCATTTCATTTATTTCGTCCAGATAATACATAGACAAATACAATTTAAATTAAATTAAAACAAATTAGTCTTTCTAAAAAGTAATCTAGGAAACCTAGATAAACTGCTGTGAAGATCTCCAGAAACCGGACTGGCTTAAAATTAATATAAAAATTTATAGAAATATTTAAATTAAATAAATAAATATGCTAGTTTCAGTATGTAGTAAACACTTAAAAATTATTTGTTTTTGTTTTACTTAAAAATGTATGAATGTTAATGAGTAGTTCATTGGATCCCAGATGCAAGGAAAACAAAACTATTGAAATTCAAATATTTTCATTATCATCATGTCCAAACTATATAGCATTGCTTTGATAGTGATATTCTTACGTTAAACTATCCACGTCTTAAATGAACACAGTGACCTTCATGTGAGCTTAGTGTCTGAAATCAGAGTATGGAGCATATCACCAAAAGGGTGAATGCCCTGAAAACGGTTAATGCCCCCAAAAACGCCACAAGATGGCATAAATACCACTAGACCTTTTGAACGCTCTAGTAAAAAGTATTTTTAATTTGGCAGTGTCTGTCATAACATTGTGCAATCGATGCATTAATGTCTACTGCCTCGGGATAAGTTATCGCTTTGAAGGTAATGTTAGCTTTGCGAATCCCCTTTTAGGTTGGTGGCCATATCAGTCTGGTATTACATACCATTGCACCATACTCAAGATGTTAGGGGAACACATCATGGTGTTTGCTTATGTAGTATGAATACCATTAACAGAGTAAAATAACAGTTTATCTTATCTAAGATACGCATTACATACCAACATTAAATAAACTATTATTGTAGCTTCACGCTTAAAATTATGTATAAAATTTTATTATATTCAGTTCACTTTTATTTCTTTAGAGGTATTTAAAGGATTAGCGCTTAACCTTAACATGTTTGTCTTGTTTGTTTGTCTTATGTTCAAGCCTTGTTGCACACTACAGAGCTCCCAAATCTCCAGGATAGTCCTGGAGTCTCCAGGAATTGCGGATCATCTTCTGGGCTCCGGGATTATTAGACTTTCTTTTTGAATTTGGTTTTTCCATATTTCCTCCAGATTTTAGGAATGTTTCATATACAGAGCATATTTTGCAGTTCAATTTTTATTCATTTTTAGACATTTGCCTTACCTGTTTGAAATTTTACAATAAGGTGGATTAAAGATTGCATTGCACAATGGTTATCCAGTCAAATGAGATGTATTTTAACAGTGGTAGATCTTGAAATTTTTAAAGAATGGGTCAGGAAATTCAAACCCCGGCATAGGTGTGTCGTTGATGTTTAATCTGACAAGCAAAAAAATAATTTTCCATATATTACCTCAATTTTCCCCAGATTGCTATCTTCGAATTCCCTCTAAATTCACCAGTGTTTTAGTACATACCTTACTTTTATGCTGTGAAGATTGGAGAAATTATAAAGCTAATTTTCAAATTAATGATTGCACCAAAATACTAATTTTAGGCCTATTGTTAAGACTACATTTCAAACTTACATGATTTGTAGACAAAATAATGATGTATATTACAATAGCTTATCACATCAATAGCATCAGAAAATAATTACTTTCAATTTAATTGTAACATTTATTATAATTATCAATCTTAACACTGTTATGTAGATTGCTTTATTTTCATTCTTATTTTTATTTTTATTCTTTTAAATTGTGACAAAATGGCAATCACAATCATTACCGGAATGTGAAGCCTGCCAATATCTATTATAAGTGAACTTAAATTGCTCCCTTCTGAAAAATATATAAAAATATATAAAAATATATAAAAATATATATGTGTCTATTTACATCAGTAGCCAATTGTGTTTTATAATAGATAAACAATAGATTAAATAGAAAAATATTTTATTGTTAACAGTAAAATCTTAAAGTTGAAATATTCTGACCAACAAAATCGTAAAAATTAATGGTCATAAAACTCATTGTAAAATTATGAAAATAACATAGCTAAATAATAAAGGATTTTACTGTATTATATTTGTGTATATAGTTTACATGATCATAAATAAATATCAATAAAATATCTGTGTTCGTTATTTTATAGTATTCATAACTAAATTATTGCTTTTAATGCAATGTATATAATTTTTGATACAAAGTATTTCTAGATCACGTAAGTTAATGTCGCTGTTGATGAGATGAAATTGATTTGTGAGTTGTCATTTCACATTGGCAGTATTTCTGGACAGAATATGTAGTTGTCTTTGAATACTAATAGGTGTAATATTGTCAGATAAATGCACATAAACATTTGTAATCTTGTAAAAAGCTATGCATTTCAGGTTGGATATTTTGACAATGTAAAATAAAAGCCATTTTAGAAATTTACAGTCTAAATGGACATGACATCTGGACAAATGTCAGATGTCGCATTGTATAAAGCCAGTGTGAAAAGACATGTCATTTCTAAATGAATGGATAATATTTTCTAAGTACAAAAAAAAAACATATATAAAAATGATATCTTTCGAAACAATTTCTCTGCACTTGAATTTCTTCTGTGAACAGGTTTCGGCCATATCTCATGGCTATGTTTACCCACAATGGCGCCCTCTTTTGATGAAGAAAACTAGAGGCCCCATATTGATGGAGGGCTCTGATGAGTTTGGAGTAAACTGCTGGCAATTCAAAACCAGGGTCTTTGTTTAAACTGGGTTGATGTTGATGTATTTCGATGGCTTCTCTGATGCGGCAATTCCATTTATGGTGTAGGCTCATGATTTTAAAGCTTTCATCTAGAAGAAATTCAAGTGCAGAGAAATTGTTCCGAAAGTTATCATTTTTATATATTTTATTCATTATAAATGGAACACAGAAGTCTTCATAGTGTCAAAAAAAAAACAACGTTACCAGCGTGAAAGGAAATGTTATTTGCAATGAAGATCCTTTTCCAGACAGTTTAAATAAAGAACTCTTTTTTCTTATTATGTTAGTGTGAAAGGACATTTTTGTTTTAACTACCTTTATTGCACTTTTCTCTGTTTCAGTGCAGAAATTCTCCAGTGTGTAAAAAAAATATTGTAAGGTTGAATACAAAAAAAAACATTTACAATTTTTCAGTGTGAAAGGAGATGTTATAGTGAATTTCCTTTGCAGTTATGTCAGTTTAAATGCTGAAAATAATTTGTTATTTTGTCAGTATAAAAGACGATGTCATTTGTATCGAGTACCCCTTTACACTATTGCCTGTTTGAGTTCAGAAAATTCACCAGTGTAAAAAATATTGCTGATTTCTAAGGTTCTATAGATATAATACATATTATCGGCTTAACTTCAGAAAACCATTTGTAATTTACCAGTATGAATGGAGATGTTTTTTGTAGTGACTTTCCTTTGCAAATGTTGTCAGTTTAAATGCTAAAAAACATTTGTGATTTTACCAGTGTGAAAGAATGTCATTTGTATTGTTCTGATAACCTTTTGTGATATTGTCAGAATGAATGTAAATTTCCATTTGTAACTGCCAGTTTTGAAGAACGCCGGTAAAACCTTTTAAATCTCTATATGCTGGCACCATTCTCTGAAGTTGTTTTAATGGTAATGTATATTGATAAACAAGAATTGTTCATGATGCCAATTCAGATGATGCCATTGATCAATTCTTACCGATCTATACCATTCTACTAATTACTAATTGAAAAGGCGTTAGGTAAGGTCCAGTCATCGTCCTCATCCTCTGCAATCTGTAACTAACTTTTCCCCTGTTCAATCTTGTCTGATACACTCCATCCGTCTCTTATGTTGTTATTTGTAATTTTCTCAAAACCCTTGGTGACAATTGTCAAAATAAATGTAAATTTCCATTTGTATCTGCCAGTGTAAAATAATGTTTATGTTCTGTATATGGACACCATTTTCTGAAGGTCTGTTAATAATGATATTTATAAACAAGAATGGTTCACAATTCATTTGTAAATGACCAATACATACGGATCCATACTATTACCACCATCCAGTTTTTATCCTAATGGAAAAGAGGTTACATCTTGTCATAGTTTCCTATTCCGTGTGATCTGCTATTAGCTGATCCGTAATAATTGTGGATCAGCAGAATATAAATCAGTACTGAATTTTTCTTATATTTCAAAAGATACCCAGGAGAAACTAATTATGAATCTGACTTGAAATATACCTACAATAACCTAATAAATATGGAGACAGGCTTACCTGTAATATAGTACTAGAAATGACCCAAGCTAATTGCTATTGCAATCACAATTCTAAACTCAGACCTTTAGGCTAAATTAGGCTATTAAGTAGTAAGGCGAAATGAAATAATTATAGAGTGATTTGGATGTAATTAAAGAAAACAATTGTAATAGATATTTATTGAAGACTTAATTTAGAAATATACATTGATAACATTATTTCATTTTAGTTTGTTATGTTATCAGTTGACATACTAAAAGCATTTTTATTTTATTTTCTTTGATAATCAAATCATTGTACAGTCAACCTTCTCATTTACGAACTTCTCATTTACAAACCTTCTATTTTACAAATACTATTCAGTCAATGATATCAGTAAAATAATGGCCACTAATGTAATTATTCGATAATTTATTTTAGATATTTTTTTTGTTTTTCATATTTTATTCCTCCTAGTTCATTTAAACAACTTTATTTAACAACCAAAGCACAAAATAAGCACAAATAAGTGTTTTGGATGCCTTACTTGACCAGTTTTCATGAACCCTCTCATTTATGAACTTTCTCATTTACAAACACCTTCCAGCCCAAGGGGTGTGTAAATGAGAAGGTCGACTGTACTATATCCAACAAACTACTTATATATCATACCTGTGAGGTTCCTAGTTTCGATAAATTTTATTTTACAGTAGCAATTGTTTCGCCAATTGGGTGTGGTGTCAGCAGTTTACAGTGATCTAGTAAAAAGCATTTTTATTTTCTTTGAAACAAGAGTACCAACTTGCCAGGTCTGTACTTACACTGTGATTTCGGGATGTAAAAGCATTCTTTCTTCGAATTTATAGCCGAAACATTAGTATACTATCTCTGGTTGTTTTACTTTACGTTTATATTTTAGCTTTTGCTTGCCAAATTTTGTATCTCATTTGAGATCCAGCAATCGCTCCCACAATATTGGTGTTATTTCAGTATTTTGTCTTTTAATAGCATTCTTACATTATTAAATACCCTAGTAGCTAGGCCATGTCACATGGATTTAACATTCTAATGTTTTAGCAGATTTTGCAGGAAAATTGTTTAGAAGAGCCAAATTTAAACAATTTTAAATGATTGGGATGTTCATTCAAACAAAATTAAATGAAAACAACAAAATAGCAGACCAAACTGTGGTGGACCTCAAACTCATGACCCTCACTTTTGCAGAACAGTCATTTACAGTCATTTTAAACGATATCTTAACCGATCGAGCCACTCATGTGCTTGATTAAATTAGACATATTTTAAACTACTTAATGAAATGCATTTTTTGTTTTGTGAGTCTAGGGGAACCCTGAGGTGTATCTTAAAATAATTGTGATAACATTTGTTCGGAATGGAGTCTAATTTATATGTACAAAGCATGTCCGTTCAAAATTGGATGCTTTTAAAGTTGTTGTCGTAACAACACCACCAAAGTAACAAGAACATGAGTGAGGTTCTATAAGGTATGCTTTGTGTGGGCCTAACAACTTATAGTCTATGTGACCTTGAGTAAGGTGATTATCTAAAGTTTTAGACCATACACTCTATTTCTGCCTGAATTTTAAATTAATCAATAAAATTTCATCCAATCAATCCAATCAAAAAATCAATGTAAAATATACAAATGCGCAAACTCGGTGTAGACCAAAATTCATTGTGAGACAACTAACTTCTGGTGAATTTTTGGTGATTTCCCGTTTCCCTCGCGTGGCACCCTGGTTTTACCATGGTGAAATCGCATTTAGGTCAATTTTCGGATCATTTTTGGTACAGAATCCGATAATTTTATTCTGTTAGATTAGGTTAAACACCAGTTTCCGCAGTACTTTTATCAGAAATTTTTTTCCAGCAGAAACATGGGCTTTGAATATTGTTATTCCATTTAAGAGCCAGCTTAGAAAGCGTCCTCTCAAAAAAAATGCTGTATGCTGTATTATACAACTAAACTTATTAATAGGCCTAAAATGATTTTTTTTTAAATTTGGATGTACAGTATGAATATTAAAGCTACAGTATGTTGTAATTTTTTTTAAAGCTAAAAAAAACATTTGTCTTATGGGGAGGAGGCTAACAAAGTGATTTCTTTAAGTCTTGTTTACAGTACACAAGACTTAAAGATCCCAGTTTCATTTATAGAACATTCTCGCATATATACTATAATTCATGGGTGTTTGTATGGAGCTATAAAAAAAAAGGAGATACAACTGAAGTCCTTTGATCTATCATAGCATGGAGCTATTTTATAGCTCCATGGTATTTGTAAGATTATCAACCAAAGATACAAATTTATGCATGGTTGGATTGAAGTTTAATTTCTGTTCATGTTAAGTGAACCATTAGAAACCGATTTAACCACTGTTCTACTATTTTGAGTACATAGTCGCATGCTCTAAGAAAAATCCTTTTAAATTTCAATGTACCACTAACAACTTATCAACGACAAGGTCTTGCATGTCATTCTCACTCATGTTCTCACGACCACATACAGTAGCAATATAAGTATAATACTTAGTAGAAATTTATAGTTGTGGTAAATTGGAATAATCCGTTGGTTAAGTAGAATAGTAATTTGCATATTAGCTGTGGTATTCTGACCGGGCTATTGTGAATTAAAGCAGTTATGCATTGTACGCCATTACGAGTAGTTGTGTTCTTTTTCTTGTGTCTGTCCCATCCAATATATTACAATAGTAAAGTTATATGGACTGTTAGATGGGTTAAAGTTGAAATTATAGGCCTTTGGTGCTATGAAAACTGCTATAACCTGAGGGACTTGCCCCGAGATTTATAACAGTTTTTATAGCACTGGGATGATAATTTCAACTATAGCCCAATCTTAAAGTAGTGAATATTACTTTTATATACCAAACAAAGTTTAGTGTACTATAACTTAAGGGTGATTTGAATACTATAAGGACAGTTAAGGTACTATAAGGTGAAAATATCTCATATCCATAACTGAAAATGTTCATCTGGTTTGAAGATACGATAATTCTAAGTTTAACTTTTGGACAAACCAATAGATTTTACTGACCTGACTGACAGTTTCGGACACCTTGTGTTAAGCAATCCGATCACCGGTAGGTGGCGGTCGTCTAACCACAGGGTCGTACACGTGACTTAGTAAGAAAAGAAAATCACATTATTGACTGGAACCACCACAAGATCATAGACAGTGCAGATGATGAAATCACCAGACGCATCAAGGAGGCCATATATGGATCAGACGTAGAGGAGAAGACCATGTACAGAGATGAAGGGGCCCACTTACTAAGTCGCATGTACGACCCTGTGGTTAGACGACCGCCACCTACCGGTGATCGGATTGCTTAACAACAGAGCCGTCACTCTGAAGGACACCGGACAAGTACATGGTGTCCGAAACTGTCAGTAAGGTCAGTAAATTTAAATCTATTGGTTTGTCCAAAAGTTAAACTTAGAATTTTATCTCGTATCCAGTCAGGATTATAAGATCCTTAGAGTGAGATCTGTATACTTAAGTGCCCTATACAATTAAGTCTCATACTCTCATAATGCTCTCATACCCCAATCATTGGTATGACATCTTTTATACTGCATGTATCAATGCATTGGCACTCATCCACTACTGCAACACTCTTGGAAGGGAGAAGCAATTGCAGATAAAAACCTTGCTAAAGGATAAAAACAAGTAGCAGACTTGAGATTTTATCTCACAGCCTCTCGATTGGAAGCCCAACTTCTTAACACTATTCCACATGTAATATAACATCACTCTGGCAACAGTATTTGGCACTGTGCTCTCTAGATTCCGAGCATGACTTGTGTCGTTACAGTGATTTCTTGATGTTTATACATGAGTTCATACCAGGTATTTCTCCCTGTATGGCTTAAATGTACATGTTCATCCCTTTATATTATGTGCACCCTTCTTCTAAATTGTGTCCACGAAAATGAAACATTGATAGATGTCACAGATATGTAACATAGAAAGATGCACCTTTTAGCTTAGCTAATTTAGAGTCAAGAACACACCCACACCGGTGTGAATAATAGTGCAAACACACCCCCAATTCTGATTATCCCAAATTAGCACAGAATCAAATAATCAATGGTTTTCATTGGCATTGATTGGTCATTGTCAAACAACAAAACAGGACACAAACATTATTTTGGCCCTTATGTTATATGTTTTTTTAAGGTGAAAGTATATAGGGAAATTTTATTTAAAAAAGAAATGAAGTGTCGACCATTTAATTGGTCTCTAATTTGTATTTGAAACCGAAAGTTATTGTTATTAAACGTGTTATTGTAAGAAAAGGAAACATGAACAATAGAAAAGGAAACATTAAAATTTGAAGTATGTTTTTGAGGTACATTACATTTATTCATGTCTCTATTACTTGAATGCATCATATTCTCTGAACGATAGGCTGTCACCCAGAAAATGGTGTAGGGGCTCAGGCTAAAACTGGTCTGGGACTCAAATTTAGCGTTAAAACTGGGTCTGGTTGGACCAATTTTTAGTACTAATTTTTGTCTGGTCTTGAAAAATTGTGTTCAGCTGGACTGCATTTTAGTAAACCCAAAGAATATTACTACCGCTACTACCAATACTACCACACTGTTACTAAGGTAATGTCGAAGCAGATGAAGCGGTAGTTGAAGCGGTAGAAAAAGTGTAGTAGTAGACTCTAGTCGTATACCTGCCAACTCTCACGCATTATGCGTGAGTCTGACGAATTGGAGCCTATTTTTTACGTCTCTGCATAAATAATTTTTCTCACGCATTAGCAGAATTATCACTCATAAACAGTCATTTCAATAGTTTTTCTCACACATGAGACAATATCGAGCAAAATACGTTAAAAACGGCCCCCAAACATACATACATACATGTATCTTTCATCATATTTGTTATAAACAAACATTTGATGGTCACCTTAAGGCAAGTTTGC
>JAOTQE010144835.1:5000-11519 GCA_025631205.1 Nesometra sesokonis | reverse complement strand
TCTAGTTAAAGCAAATATAAATGTATGTAGGCATATTCTGAACAATTTAACACCAACTTAAAACTGTATGATTACCATTTTAAGAGATATTGACTGTAAAATTACACGAACTACAGATCAAAGATCAATAACTCAATTTTCTGACATTTTGACAAATTGTTTCATTATGTCTCAAATAGGAATATATACATTCTGAACAATTTTAACACCCAAAACCAAAACTCTACGACCAGTAGTTACTTAAATAGCTACTAAATCATGGTCATTTTGAATTTTTAGCTCCCATATATTTTCCCCACATTTCAGAGAAGGTCATTCTCGCTTATTTTTTTATTTACTACTTGTGATGACACATTTACAGAAAAACAGACACTCGTTCTCTATTGTCACAAACAAATTTCCCTACTAATACGAATCCTCAGCACATCATTTCCAGCATAAAAGTACACATGGTATTGTAACTTTTTTTGGCAGCATTTTTTCAAGAGAATTCCTGCTATTTGAAGAAATTTTCTTGGATATCTTTCAAATCCGTGGATTCTCCAAGATGAAATTTTGTACACATGATTGACACTTCATTTCCTATCAGTGTATCAAATTTTGTCAAAATCTATTGATACTCATTTACTTAAAAAGTGGGTCAAAAGTCAAGGTCACTTAAAATGAACTTGAAAACGTCATAACCTTCAAAGTTCATTGTATTGCATATCGTTGGAAAGGGAATGTACTTAGCTATCCAATGGTTTCAAATTTATGCAAATTGAATTATAGGTTAGTGACTTATGGCCAATTTTCTGTTTGCATGTCAATAATTCATGCAAAAGTCGCAAAATCTCCAAACTGCTCTAGATCCGTGGGAAATGGTCAGACCGCGCGAAAATTTGGTGTGGCACAGTTTCTCAAGGATACCCACAAGTGTGCCAAAAATCATCAAAATCGGAGATGGGTCGGAAAAAAAATGAGTGGTTTGGCATGGAATGACCCACAAGCAATTGTCTTCGCACTCTAGTTTATCCAGTAACTCTAAGCTTTAACTCTATGCATCTTACGTATGCAGGTCAGTGTAAAGGCTTCAACTTTGTTATGTTAACTCGTTTCAATACAGAATCATTAAATTAAAGTCGATGCGGATTAAGAAAGCTAGTTTTAATGTTTGCAATTTGGTGTCAAATAAATTCAAGTTATGCGTCTGAAATCATAATAATATTTACTTAGTTGAGAATGAATAATGTTGCATGGACACGATGCAATTATTATGTTCGCATCTTATACAGACGATAAGTTATAGCCATGTACACATGAAATCGAATTATTTGTATTCATAAATACATCAAAGGAAGATGCAATACAGTAACAATTAAACAGAAGACGAAAGATAATAATATAACGGTAGAGGTTTAAATCATGTATTAACTAATAGCTGTTATTTCAAAATAATAATACAAATAGTACAAACGTTTTATGCTGTGATGCCTTCAATATAATAACTTGAATGTATTGACATGGTTATGATGTAATATTTGTAACTGTTACATTATATCAGATTTAGCACCAAATTCAAGTATGTAGGATTATAGTTAAACGTGTCATTAAGTTTTGGTGTAATATAAGTCAAAGGTAAAATAATTCAATTTCCGATGATCATTTTTGGAAATAATTATTCCACTATATGACATATGAACATTTATATTATGAGAATTTTGGCACCAAATTAAAGTACGTAGGCTACAATTGTTAGTTACAAAGTTATGGAATTGTGATGCACTAAGGTTCAAAGGTCAATAACCTCATTTCTAATCCAAATAAATGAAATGGAAATGTGTATAATCCGAACAATTTGATACCAAAATTGACACTCGATGACCAATGGTTGCCGAAATATCAAGTTTTATTCCAAAATAGTGGCCATTTTAAATTTTGGCTGTTACCATGGTTACGAGAGATATTGTTTTTCAACTTTTGATGTTTTTTTTTCACACCAATTGTACCAAAATACTTAAAAAATGGGGTCTTGCAAGTTTTTGGAGTAAAATGCTAAATTATTATTACTATCTCCATAGTCGTACAGTTTGCTAAAACAGCAAATATTGAATGACACTTTACATTTTAGATTTTGAATAATAAAGAACCATATTGAAAACAATATTGGATAATGTATAGAATGAACGTTCCTTTGCATATCAACCACCTCCATTTGTACGATTTTGCTTAATTTCAGGCCTAGGCCTATAAAAAACATTGTCCTAGAAAGCATTGCAATACACTATCTGCATTTCATGGCTACTATAACTAGGACGATATAAATGTTTCTGATTATTTATAAACTACTACTATACTTGAACATTGTTATTATGATTGATCTTATGCCTATGGTTTTCTTTTCATAATCAACCATCTTTATTGTAGTGCAATTTGCGGAACACTAATTCTATAAATATTAAATGTATATATGAGGCTAGTCATAGGAAACAACCAAGTTGTCGCACAGTTAGTTATTGAAAAATAAGCAAATAAAATACAGGAAATATAACCAAATGCAAAGGAAATTTGTGTATATTTTGTCTAGTAACTTCAGTTACAGATGTCCGATTTTGATAATTGACCCTTCATTTTAAAGGTTGCGAAATGTGTAATATGGTTTTCAGGTTTAAACAGCATAGCTTAATTTTGAATTTTCCTATAACTTGGTTGTTTTGCCGTGTCATATTTTGGACTGATTAATTACAAAGGAAATTGAACATTATCGGGATATCATAATAAACACCTTCATCGTAGTACACTTCTCTGAAGCCATTTTCTATTACTATATAAGGTGTAACAATATATTTATTTATGTCTCTTTATATTTAAGTGGTTATCACCTCGTTAAGGATTTCGAGGATACTGATTGATTTGAGACGAAATTCGTTCTTTTCTGATTACAGTATATAATAACCTTTACTGTATCATCTTCATAGTAGAACAATTTGTTTAAATCTATGAACAAGTCAATCTGTAAATATATAAGGTGTAGCAATATATTAATTTCATGTCTATTTATATTGAAGTGGTTATCAAGTTGTTGATTTATTACAAAGATACTAATTGATTCGAGACAAAATTCGTTATTTTATGATTATATAATAACATCTATATCATCTTCAGTACAATAATGTTACGCCTAACAAAGCGATCTATAAAAATATAAGGTGTAGCTATTTAAATTCATAATTATTTATATTTAAGTCGTTATCAAGTTGCTGAATAATTACAAGGATACTAATTGATTCGAGGCAATATACGTTATTTTCTGATTATATAATAACCTCTCCTATATCACCTTCATGCTTAACACAAACAGGTAAAACAAAACATGCAAAATGGGTAGGTAAGGTTTTTTTTTCTTTCTTTTTTTCTGCTTGTCAAAATCAAAACCTGGAGCCACGCCCACCTGGACCGGGCAGTGCGCCTCCAGCCCCATTTTACTGGAACCTGGATCCGCCCTTTGTTTAAGCCTATCGATCTATAAATATGAAAGTCCACAGCAATATATTAATTTCATTGTGTACACACAGCTATTGGATCTCCTCTTGATAAATCTGCCTATTAGCTTTGTACATTGTATTGTAATGAATAAGAAAGATATTTCCACTCTTTTTCCATATTGTTTCATACCATATTAATGTAGGCCTACAATATGTAGTTACATTTCATCACCAACTGTTTTTATACGATCTGTAAAAATAAAAGTGGATTAAACCGCCACAAAAGAGAAAAAAAAGATAATTTCATGTGTACTTATATTTAGGACGCTATCATTTAAATTGATTATGACCCCACTCAATACTAATTTGCGTTATTGGAATATTATTACAGATGCATGTTTCACATTATGGTTTATTGATTGGATCTGATGTATCATATACTTAATGTGGATAAGTCATCTGGAAGCAGCTACTTTTTCATAATGATTTGGAAATTGATACCATAATGTAAATATTGCGTTACAAATTATTACAACTGAAAATTGTATATAATATCTATTACCATTATTCTATATCAAATATTATTATCACTAATTATTATTATCTTTATCAGTACAGTTGAACCTCCCGTAAGCGGACACCCTCGGGTCCGGAAAAAGTGTCCGCTTACGAGAGGTGTCCGCTTACGAGAATTTCGGCCGATAGAGGGCCGAAGTTTTAAAATTATGTATAGGCCCTTATGTCTCACATTTCACGGCCTTCTCGACAAAAATGGCCTCTCAAATATCTAGACACCGTATTCCATATTTTATTAAATATTGTTTATCATTTTAAAGATTTGTTCAGTAATATGATTCTCAGCCATTACAGTATAAAGACAATTCTGTACAGAAATTTGTATTCGTATTCGAATTCATATTTTCCGGGATGTCTGCTTATGGGAGGTAAATTAACATACAAAAAGTCGAAATTTTAAGACAAAAAGTGTCCGCGTCCGCTTACGGGAGGTGTCCGCTTACGAAAGGTACTAAATGCATTGATTATTTGAATTGGTGTCCGTTATGGGATGTGTCCGCTTACAAGAGGTGTCCACACAGGGAGGTTCAACTGTAAGTAAAATAAAGCATAGGGTTGTTTCACCTTTAAACCTAGTCTTAACGACAAGGTTATGCAATAACAAGTTAGTCATTCATTTAAATCTATTTTAGAAATACTAATTTGTTTGCGTGCAGTGCCGTCAGTTTGCAACGTTGAAATTACCTTAATGGCTCGTCTACAAGGCTTATGCACCTGATGATAATGACGCTATTAGCGATAAACATTCTAATTAAGAACATTAACATGACGAATGAAACAATTACTGCAGGAGTAAAATGAAAAATGAGATTTAAATTAGGGACGCGGTTTCGGGATCTGTGTAGTAACTGATGTATGTTTATCACCTCCGCCAAAGAGGTTGGCGAGGTTATGTTTTCGTGGGTTTGTTTGTGTTCGGGTGTGTAGGGGTGTGTATCTTTGTAACTTTGCTACTTATGTGGATTACAGGCAGAAAAGACGACCAGTTAAATTTACATACCAGGTGATATAAATACAAAAGTATCAAATGGTCTATCATTAATGGGACTTTATCTTTACTTAATAATAATCATAAATAAATGAAACACAATATAATTTAGTAGTGTAAACATAAATAATTTCACGGGTCGATATTAGACTTAAAATGCTTCTTTCCATGGCAACCTCTTAATACAAAGAAAAAAGCAGATAGAATCACAACAATTCGCATAGTACATTGGTAACTCAATTCGGCTTGCACTCGTCTTTGCTACATTAAAAGAAATTTCAACTAGCATACTCATTAAACGCTTAACACAGGTCAGTTCTGCGTGCATTATGATTTGTATCTTTAATTCGTATGTAGAGTTAGTGTAGTGAATGCACAACTTTGGCATAAATACAATTATATGATTGAATTAATGAATAATCGTATTTTTTAGAAGACAAGATAATCTAGTAAAATATCCCAAATACATCTGTATTTTAAAATACATTTTGGTCATCCGTATAGCATTCAATAACAATAACAGTACCTTGTTTCTAGTCGAAGAGTTTTAAATGAGCTTAATGCACCGTTGTCTGCTGGTAATACCAGCTTCTCTATTGGTAGCGACATGAAGTGACATTCTGACGTTCGTGTGTACAAGCATGTGATAATTCGATATGTACTGGTTTTACGCTGTACACAGGCATGCGTACATTGTACAGGGTGCGGGTTTAATCATCTGATTACCTTGTTTATATCGGTTTTGTATTTGTGTAAGACAAATTAAAAATAAACAATAATGGTGTGCTATTACCTTAGAAATGAAACTACTAATATCAAATCTTGAAAAGAAAGGTAAAGGCCAAAATGAGTCTTCAAATGTTTGTTTTCTACCGTCTATTTCCATGATGTGTTGACCCGCGCTAGATGGCTTGTATATCTCAATCTCTAATTCCTTCATTAGGGAGTTTATTCTAGCTTGTTTACTAAAAATAAAACAGCATAATTAAGAAAGAGCGAAAAGTAAATAGATACAAATAATACATTAATAACATCATTAATTTTGAAATGATAGCAATGCTTAAAACATTAAACATAATCATCGTTATCATCGTCATCATAATCACATCATCATGATCATTACCTTGATTATCATCATTGCCATATTCATAATTATCATCATCATCATCATCACCACCATCATCATCATCACCCTCACCACTATCATCATCATCATCACCATCATAACCATCATCATCATCATCATCATCATCGTCATCGTCGTCGTCATCATCATCACCATAATCATCACCCTCATCACCATCATCATCATCATCATCATCATCATCATCATAATCATTATCATCATCATCATTACCACCATCATTACGACCACCATCATCACCACCGCCGCCATCGCCGTCATCATCATCATCAACTTCATTATCATCGTCATCCTCATCATCATAATCATCATCACCCTCATCATAATCATCACCATCATCATTATTG
>JAOTQE010144824.1:0-11520 GCA_025631205.1 Nesometra sesokonis | reverse complement strand
TGCTCTGGTTATACAATCTGCGCCTTTGATCATTAATTTTGGAATTGGCGCATTACAAGTGTTTTATTATTATTATTATCCTTTACTAGAGGTAACAATAAGAATACTCCACTAAGGAATCTGTTTCTCTGTCTCTTGTTAAATGTATTGTAAATTAAAAATGGACAAAACAAAAAATGAAAATAATTTGCTCTCTACAACTTAGATTTTACAGTTTCTATTTAAATGACATTTTATAAATCTTTTTACAACCCTACTTAAACTGGAATATAAAACAACTGAATTTTCAGTACTAAATATTTGTATCAAAAGTTAAACTTATGTCCTCAACGCAATAAATAAGTAATCATTACGGAGGCTACAAATTTCATCAGCATTAATAATTACCAATGTTCATATTAGTAAACACCACCTTGGTATGAGCCCACGGGTACTAAGCAAATCTCACAAACTGACGATATTTTACTGTATTATATTACTGTACGCTTATCTGTATAAATCTAAAAGTAAATTTAAGGTTCAAAGAAGGACATAATGTTAAACACCATGTAGCCTAGCCCTGAATGCATTTAAAACTCTTTATATATATTATATGCGAGGTCTCACTACAAAATGAGTCGCATCGTAAGTGAGATCAAATTGAGATAATCACCAATATAAGTCTAAAGACAAATTTTGGAGAAATTTAGTTTTAAAAATCGATTATGAGTACTATGGTATTTCATCATAGTGTACTTTTTAGGTCAGTTTTCTTGCAGAAAGGTGCCCTCCATGCAGATGTTCTGAGATTTATAGTCTTTTAATTGTTTATTTGTTATTGTTTTATGGGCGATTTTCTCAAACCTGCGTTTCCATATATGAAAACTTCACTTAAGTGTAGATTACAGCTTATATTATGCTCTATTGAAAAAATGTACCAATAACTCAATTTTGGATTTTCCTACCATGAGACTCATTCTATGGTGAGACCTTGCATATAGTGTATAGCCTACTTATATCAAATACTATTGTCAGTATAATAAATGTGTGTCAATATATGTGTACATATTCCTTCTCTGTCATTTATATGTCTATAGCCACAATCACACTGGACTTTTTTTAGTAAAACTAACCAACATGCTGGCGGGTTTTACCATAATTAGTCCAGTGCGAACAGCACAGGAAGTTTACCTAACCACGGAAAAAAGAAAACTTGCCCATGCTGCATGGTTAGTTTAACAGATTCCCACCCTGCCCAGGAAAACTGAACAGGTTAGTTTTACCAAGCAGGAAAGTCTAAGCAAAAGCATGATTTGGGTAAACTTCCCAAGTAATATAACATAATGGCCTTCATTAGTCAATTTGGTACTCCGTTGATTTTTTTACCTTGAGTAACATGATTTATATTTTACAAATTTTACAATAGCTTGTGGTAAAAATAAAACCATGCCAAATAATCCAAGTGCGAACAATGGTAAAATTTTACTATTTTAAATGTTAATTAACAATTGTTTTGGTAAAATATCCTTTTTTAAATCCAGTGCGAAAACTGCTTGGAACTTAATATTTAAAAACAATTCCTTTTAAAATGAGACCAAGTATGACCATGTTTTCCATGGCTGGTCGACCAACTTGTTTTTCAACATGCAGTACATCATGAGGCATGCTTTTTGTAAGCACCCATGATATACTCCAATATTTTAAAATAAACTAGGATATAAGTAAAATAGGTGTTCAATATAGACTTAAAGAGGTTCAATGTTACAAAATATTGAACTGGTAAAATTACATATCAAAAAACAATTTTAAAAAACAATTTTAAAAAACAATTTACAATTTTTATTCCTAAAAGTTATAAACTATCAGACATAATCAACATTAAATTTTGTTTTAATCTTGCCTTGTAACATTCCTCAATTACCAAATAAAATTATATATTATTATTTAAGTTATACATTGGGCATATACTGGAAACATTTTTGAAGATATCAATAGAAGGATTGCCACCATAGATTAATTACTACGGCTAGATGGTGAACTTTACACTGTAGAATTTCAGTCCCATGTAGGCGCCTACTATTTTGATTTCTTCAGCCTTTGCCACAAACATGTAAGTTTGTAATAATAACTGTTTTACAATTATTGTATTTTTAACATTGTTTTGTCATTTACATATGTCACACATATTTTATGTTGTCAATGTCTTTAGATTTTGATTAAATTTACTTTCATTTATTGGTAAATTTTCAAACTTCTATGAAAGATTGCGCATGCGCAATTTCGACATAGCAACAGGGTTAGAACATAACGCAATTTGATTGCTTGGATTCCACAATAGTAGGCACTTACATCGAACTGTACTTGGGGCTATGTATTCTGTGGAAGTTCATCATCTAGCCGTATAATATATCTATGATTGCCACCTATCTAGCAGGATCGACAGATGATGGTTTTATACTGGCTATTCATGGGCACTTCTTTATAAAATTAACAAATAAATAACATTGTTCTCCAATCAAAATTTTAAACTCTTCTTGAGGACTTTTTACATCTGTAAAGATATTAAAATTTTCCGCATCACATTAAAAATGATTATTTCTATTACGTATTACTTCTGAGTGTTATCGTAAAAAAATGTTCTCATCTCCTTGGACCTCCTCTGTTGGAACCGCCACCTCGCCCTCCACCACGTCCACCTCTACCACCCCCACGACCACCAAATGCACCTGAAAGATAATAAACAATTTAAGAATGAGCTACTTTCATGATAAACATGTTATTACACAAAAATAAAGAAAAAATGACTTGTTAAATAATGTTGTAGCATTGGAACTTATTCCACTTTCTGTAATGCAAGATGTGAATGAGAGTGTGCTAATCCCACTTAATGGAGCCTTATTCATCAAAAGTGAACTCCCAAAAAGTTGCCAGTATCCATTGTACGGATGGGTAGCCTGTCTCACAGGACTTCTGGCTGTCTTCATATTTTTTTTTTACTTTATTGTCCACTACCGTAAGCGGACACCCTCGGATCCGGGAAAAGTGTCCGCTTACGCGAGGTGTCCACTTATGAGAATTTCCGCCGATAGAGGGCCAAAGTTGTAAAATTATGTATTCATCCTTATGTCTCACATTTCACGGCCTCTCAAGTTTCTAGACACCGCATTCTGTATGTTATTAAATGTTTTCATCATTTTTAAGATTGGTTCACAAAAAAATTATTAAGACAGCCAGACACCTCCCATAAGCGGACACTTTTCCCGAACCCGAGGGTGTCCGCTTACTGAACTTTCAACTGTATTTTATTCATAATATTTTATCTATCATTGTTTAAGAAATGTTTAATTCATTTCTTTGCATATAAATAGGTCAACGTTAATGATTCAGATGCTAGGGTTGTTTGTGCTCTAGTAGTAAGAATAAAATACTATAGCAATAATCACAGTAGGCTAGAACAGGGAGGTATATTTTTACACCTCCCTGGCTGGAATATGAGATGGAAACATCTATGTTATTATTGCATACCTGCTGCCATCTCTATGACATAGTGCCTTAGGTTAACACCAAGTGGTTAAACACCATGAGCAAGCTAACCACTGAATACCACACGCTCAACATTCAATAAAGAATTTATATTGCAGAGGTGTAATTATACTGGGTGGAGGTCCATGTGCCCACCCACCCTAATCATTTTCATTATGTGTACATAACCATTAGAGAGTTTGGTCAATTTTACCCTACATTTTCAAAGAAATGTAGAGTAAATTTAAATTACAGTAACCACCTCACTAGATTATCATTAAATAAAGGATAGGAATATACTGTACAGCTAATATTTTTTCAGGGTTTTTTTTTTACTGAATTTTTAAGCGCCTTGAGCAATCCTGATCACTCTCTATTACACTATTACTATTATTATCATAAAGTGGAAACTAGTCCAATTATTTATTGTGGAAGACTTGACACCTAATGTCCACCCCTCATAAAGTATATTTTCAGGCCCTCCACCCAGTTTAATTTCAACATGTGGCATGCCTTTGCATCTGAAAAAGGCCAATTTGGTTGTTGGTGTAATCTGGACCCACCCTGGGATATCCTAACGATTTTGTCAAATTTTGGCAGGTATGCAAAGTAGTCACTTAATACTGAAAGGACTTAAAACAATATGAACAATTGAACTTTGAGGCAATACAAATAGCATGGAGAGGATGATGTGAGAAAGTCAGAAGAAAACGTAGACCAAGAACTGTATCATCATGATATGAAATATTGACACTTACATAAGGAGACTATAGTGTATAGGCGAATGGAAATCTAAACCTGATACGAGCAGAGGGCACTGACATGTCTTTTATAAATACAATATTTTATGTTTTTAATTCAGTTAAATTATCCATAATTCTTTGAAATGATCCGCTAAAAAATCATGCTGCCAGCTTACGATTTATAATATATAATGGAAAACTGACATAGGTATGCTTAACTTTAATCATGATATTTTATTATGTTCTTAATGTCCAACATACCATTCATAAATTCTGGGAAAAAGAAATAATGACATTTGTTAACCTAAAGAATTTTACTTGAAGTGTTTCATCTATAATTTAAATTCATGAATATAACTTTAGGGGAAAAAATGGTGTCTCCATTACTAAGAAATCCTAAAATAAACTTCAAAGGGAAACATTTATACTGAGAAATTGAATTATTATTACATTTTATACCAAAAAATAAGACAAATGATATATTTCCATGAATTATACTAGTTGTTGAATTAGGTAGTTGAACTTCCATGTGTGGAAAACATTTGTAAGCCAGGACTTGCCGAATTTTGAAGTATTTGGTTGCTCTTCGGGTAACCAATGTCTAAAATATGGTTCTGCTTACAGTTTTTAGTTGCCTCCAATTTATAAAAAAGATTTTAGTTGTAATTGACTGTTGTAATATTTCTAATCCAAATGTTTTATCTTTTTCACTAGGCCTCTAAGAAGCTTTTTATAAAGGCCAATGGTGACTTGATGATTGGTTAGCGTTAGCCAAGACTTGGTTGCCTGTCAGGACATCTAATAATTTCTGGTTGCCCGACGGTACTGCTGAAAACAGCCAGGCTCCCGTAAGTGGTCGCGGACAACTTTTGACTTAAAATACTGATTCTTTGCATTATTAATACTTCCCATAAATGGCAACCCATGACAATTTTATGGTTTTTTATGACAAGAATATAATTTTTTATACAAAAGCCTCATGGCTGAAAATTATATTACTATTACCAACTGTGATGGTAATGAAGTGCACCCCAAATGATTGCTGTTTTGGCTATGTTTTGTGGTGAAAATACACACTTGGTAAATTTGGGTTGAGAATGGAAAGTGCTGGGCAACATGACGTAATGATTAACTTTCCGTATTTGGCTAATTAGGCCAGTGAGTCAACCAATCAAAGGTTCTCATTTTTTAACCATGAATGATGCCATGTGAGAGCTTGAGATACAATACAATACAATAATTAGGGGCTAGGCCTTGTGTTCGCTGATCGAGGTAAGCCTGAAAACATATCTTAGGTGTAACTAGATGGGCCTACTACTATTTAATGGCAATGATGAGAGAACTAGGCTAGGCTAGATAACCACAAACAATATTTTTTAGCAGTTGATTGCTGGTGGGAAAAGACCTACACTTTATGAATCTCTGTCGGTAATTGTCAAACATGTCCACTTTTTCAAGTGGATTAGTCAATCACATGCAACTGAAACCAGTAAAGTAGATAATTATATGGCCATGAAAACGTGGTGGGAAATCATGCTACATTAAAGTGTTTGCAAAGGTGGTGATTCAAACATCAGCAAGGTATGACAATCCACCTGCTATGGAACGCAATGGGTGCCTTTTGATTGTCTTTTATGAATTAAACCGAATCACTGTCTTGAACCAAGACTATCCTATACATTGTAGCATACATAATGCTATAAAGGCAATGGAGCCATGCACTTGGTTAACTTAACTTAGGCTACTCTATGTTTTGACCAATCACAGAGCTAGAAAACTTGTTGCAGAGAGTTTTTAATCTACTGCAGTGAGTTTTTAATTGAACTACAGATCAAGAACCGAATTTTGAGCTGTTCCGAGCTCCATAGCCTCATCCTTAGAATATCATCATGACTGAATCAACTTATGTCCAGTAGACAACTCTTGGAGAGTAGACTCTAGTTTGTTCCATGTAGTTTTGTTTTTCCTCTTTTTCTAATTCAATCTAGATTGATTTCCAAACTTGTTTTTTGAACTCAAACACTGAAGAAATGCTTGACTGGCCAAACAGGATATTATTTTTCCCTGTAGTGTTCAACAAGTAACATGATAACTTTGATATCACCGGCACTGTACAACTCAATGGAAATTACCGCAGGGTGTATTGAAGTACAAGGAGACAGATACAGTGAAGAACACATGATCTAGTATTCAGCCATTATTCACTCAGGGCAGGTCTAGCCATTCAATTTGGTGGTTGCCAATAGCTATACAGCCCAATTGTCAGTGGCCTGACCACATACTATAGGCCCACCAGGTGACACATATGTGGATCAAATTCAACCAAAAAAAAATAGCTTTTTGCCATTTTTTACAGCCATTTTGGCAGTTTACATGTTTTTGTCTTAATTTTTTCTTTCTTGCGGGGACCTTCTCAGAGCCGGCAGGCCTGTTACCATGGAGGTACCTCCATGGTTATACTTACATTGAGGTATACAGGTAGGTGTTCAAGCACACCCTTTGATGATAAAGGTAAAGGTAAACAACAAAAATATTATACAAGTATGTACTGTAGATTGGGGCCTAGAGCTTCAGACTTTCAAAGGAAATGAGCACCCCCTCCCCCATCCATTATTCATTAGGGAAAGTAGTAATGTGAGAGAGAAAAAAAGTTCAGCATGTGTGATATAAGGAGATTTTTTATTTTGCAATTCAAAATATGATTGGGGTCGAGAACCCCACTTCCCAAACTTCTGTATGCCTCTGTGGTGAGTGACTTTATGAATCTCATGCTATTCAGTTGAATGTGTTTTTGGTAAGACATTTTATACATGTTTTCTATCACCATCCATGAGTAGATGAATTTTAAAAATGAAAAATGCAGGCCTCGATTTTTGTTTTTGTTCTGACTAGTCAACTGTGCAAGTTGACTTCACATTTCACTAGCACACAAGCAATTCAAATAGCCCATGTCTGTGGCAACAATCAACAATGTGTAAACGCGACTGCTTGATACTTGTATTTACTAGGCAACTGGGTTAGTAAAAGTGAAAATTTACCAGCCCGGTGCAGTTTTCACTAGCTATGGTACGCTGGGCTAGTAAAAAATTGAGCCCTGAAAATGTATTATCTGCAACATTTAAAATGATTTACATGGCAGAAGGGAAATTTATTCCAATTTACTAATGGTTGCTGTTAATATTATTGAGTGCTTAAAGGTCCCCAAAACCCTGTATTAACAGACACAAATTACAGTTAATTATTTTTCCATGACAAATGAAAATCAGTATTAAACAAGTTTTGTATTTATAAATAGTAAAGGCAATTTGCAAAATTATTGCTTGCAGTTAATCTTTTTTAGTGATAGTCTAAAAACCAAAAAAAAAAATAATTAGAACTACAGTCGACCTTCCCATTTAAAAACTTCTCATTTACAAACTTTCTATATTACAAACACTATTCAGCCAATACATTATTAAAATAATGGCTAATTATGCAATCATCTGATAATTTATCAATGATAATTATTTTGTTTTTGCATTTTTCTTCACCTAGTTCATACAAACAGAACATTACAATACCAAGATCACAAAATAAACAAAAATAAGTGTCTTGCCAGCCTTTGATCAGTTTTTATGGAACTTCTCATTTACAAACTTTCTCATTTACAAACACCTTCCAAAGTGAGTGGTGTGTAAATGAGAAGGTTGACTGTACTTTATAATTCAATGTGTCGGTTTTCAAGAGCGCGGTCAATATGAGTTACCAGTAAGGCAAAATAAAAAAAATTATTTGTTAAGCCTTACCGCTCACCCCTGAAATTTCTAGCGAGCTTTTTTTAAAGTTAACTTGAGATGTTTAGGTTCCTACATTGTTTATTGATGAAATTCATATTTAAATTTGCACCATGAGGTATTCATTAATGTTATTTTGTTTGGAAATCATAAAAAGGTTATTGTAGAAATAAAGTTGTTAATACAATGGTTAAAGATGCAAATCTATGGCGATGATGAAAATATACTGAAAAAATAAAGAAAATAAAAAATGAAATGAAATGGGTTGATGCTTAACAAGTAATTTTTTTGGCCTAATACGAAAACAAGATTGAAAAATTGTGATGTCATCATTAATAATAATATACCTTATAATACAATTTCCACAAAACTATTATTTATCACATAACAATGAACATAGGGATGGTTTATCATGCTTGAGGTTTTGCCTAAGTTCAAGAATTTAGGTTGAAGATTATTTGATCCACATGCTGTTTAATGGTCAAGACAGGTGAAACACACTGACACAATAATTCTCAGGTGCTATCTCAATTTCAACATTGTTACCAATTAAATAACATCTTATATAAAAATCTTCATATTACCAAAGCACAGTATTTTGGTCCGTAAGGAAATCTTTTTTTCATTTTAGTAGGCACCTGTTCAACAACTTGACCTTTCTATACTTCCATTTTGGGATAATTTTTTGTACTTCTGACAATTTTTTTCAGGATAACTTTATGTACTTCTTACAATTCTTCAGATAACTTGATGTGTATAGCCAAGAGATTGAGAAATAGAAACATTTAAAAAACGGATTTTTGCGATTTTGTCCGTCGCACTTAGGCTATATTTTTTTAAAGGCATAATGATCTTTCATAATAATCTTATATCCACAAATCTTGGAATAGGCCTAAGCCCTATGGCTCAAACAAATTTTGGGAGGCTTCAGTGTTATTTGGCAGTGTCTCTTATTCATGTGGCACTTCTTAAGCAAAAAAATATTTTTTACTTTGGCTTGTAACTTGTAATTAGGCCTAAAAAAAAAATGTTATGTTGCCCAAACACAGAAAAATTTTAAAACAGGGTCGGTCGGTCGGATTTTTTTTTTGTGAAAATGACTTGTACTGACTAGTTTCAGTTCAATTTTTAAATTTTAATTCAGATACAGTGAAATTGAGGTACTGTAGCTAGATCTAGGCCTACCTGTAATGTAGTGTTTT
Source organism: Nesometra sesokonis (assembly GCA_025631205.1). Taxonomy (NCBI): domain Eukaryota; kingdom Metazoa; phylum Echinodermata; class Crinoidea; order Comatulida; family Antedonidae; genus Nesometra; species Nesometra sesokonis. The sequence goes on along the minus strand of JAOTQE010144824.1, from coordinate 2,301 downwards.
TATATTGATTTATTTCGAGTATGGTCATTTCGCCCCCGCTAGATCGGCGAATAAGGGCAACCAAAGCTGAAATATTTGATTCTAAAAAATTAATACGAGCAAAAAAAAAAAAAAAAAACGCTGACCCTGGATTTTCGTGATTTTTGGGTCGGTCGAGTTTGGGCAACATAAGAAATTTTTTTTTGGCCTTATTTTCATACCCCAGTCAAAGTCTTCATAGAGACAATATTTTTTTTCAGGTTTTAGACTAGTGTTCTACAATACTGGATAAATAAAAAACAAATTTTTATGGGGCCTTACCCTACTTAATCAGATTGGTTTTTCTTGTCCTCTGTCTAGCTAGAGCTAAAAAACTAATCTAACAATAAAAGCATCAAAATTTTGTTGCATTATTATTTTATTTATTGTCTATATAATCTGTTGAATAAATATTCAGGTCAATGACCTCAACTTTGAATGAAATCCAATCAGTGTAGAGGACCTATATGAACCTCACCTACAGCTACTATTCCAATACAATTCTTCTTTTATTACAAAGTTTCCGACAATTTCAATTGGTGACAAAAAGTCTCAATGAAAATTGTTGGAAAGAATACCACTGAGGTTTGCCTCAATTTAAGTCTACCGACACTGTAATGAGGTGCCGTGATTGTGTACTCTAGGGGGGTACCTGACTTGTCTATGAGCATTTAACACAAAGCCATTTTTTAATAATCACGGTCAATGTTCTTGCAGAGGGAATTTTGGAATTATCATGGGAAATTTACAACAATTTAATTTATTTTTAACTAACAGTACAATGTCAGAAGATCAAATGTTGCATAAAAAATATAAATTAAAACTGAAATGTTGTTAATTCTCAGTAATAATAATCTAGGGATTGGACTTCAGTGTTCCCACAATAGAGAAATTTATACTGATAAATTGTCAGAGAAACATGACTTGTCAGGCATGGCTTTCAGGTTGGTTTTGGCACTACCCAAATATCGGTATAACTGTGGGCCTCTATGAAAATTTCTGTATTCTCTGTAATACTAAAGAGTAAAGGAGGGCAAAAAATATATGAGAATGAAAAATTATATCATAATTATTTTTGAAATAAACAAAATTTTACTGGAGAATTATAATTTTTACTGGTAAATTTGATGGCTAAAACAATACTCAAGAGAACACTGGACTGGAAAATTTTAGTGTGATAAACCAAGAATAACCTAAAATTCAGAATTCAGTTTTGAATTAGGTCCTTCTGGTGGTGATTATTAACCTATAAAATGAGTTGCCCAATTAAAAGAGAAAATTCATAACCTAACCAGTCCACTGGCTAATGGCCATTTGAAATTCACATTGAGACGGGATAATTATCCCAGTTACTGGTGTACTGCTATATCTTGGTCTTGGCATTTTTTCTTTAGAATATTCCCTTGTTTGTGGGCTAGTAGGCTGTAGATCTGTGCGGATGCCATCCAGGCCTTCTCTCCATAAAAAGCACCATTTTTGCATGCTGCACACATATAGTTGCGACTTAGGATTTTCACAAAAGCAAAGCAATTCAAGATTCATCCGCTTTACTTTTTAGTGTTCCACCAAAAAATTTGTTATATTTTTGTTCATGAAAAGTATTTGACAAAACTAGCAGATTTGTTATATCAATTTTAAATAAGTCAATGTTGGAAGATTTTAATTTTTAGACATGGAAAGCGTCTCTATAAACAGCTTTTCAAAAATGTTTGTCTGCCTCTCGGTCTGTCTGTCAGTCTGTCTGTCTGTTGGTCTTGTCACATACATTTGTGATTATTTGCGTTTTGTTCTTTCCATATATAAATTCTGATAAACATTGTATTGGTGTCACTTTAAATATCTACAAGAAGATGAAACAATTAATTAATTAATCATCAAATGGAAATACATTAACATTAAAATTAGTGGTGGGCTAAACAGGGGGTAAAAACGGGTCATGTTTCAAAATCCTTAGGGTCCCTGCTTATTTGAAGCAACCTATTGTACTGAGAATTTTGACACCTTTTATAAAAAAAATTGGTTGAAAAATGGGATGGAGTTGTGCAAAAACGTGAATTGGGGGCGTGGCATCCCAATGTATTGAAATACGCTAAAAAGAACATAAAGTCATGGTCCAGTGGTGTATAAAGATGATTGTTGTGTCTAGGTTTATGTTTTTGAGGTCAGGAAACTGATCGCAAATGTCGAGAAACCCTTAACATACTATTGTTATTGCTGCGAAGCAGCTAATCCTAATCTGTACAGCAATTTGACCTCTCGGGGTCACTGTTTGTCAGATCATAT
>JAOTQE010144813.1:0-11521 GCA_025631205.1 Nesometra sesokonis | reverse complement strand
TCTATTCTCCAGTTCTTAACTTCGATGCTACTTTGATATGATCAAGTTAATTTCAAAATTAATGTTGATGATTTTTTGTTGATGATTTTTTGGTCATTTTCAGGTGACAATATATCTTTAATTAATAATTTTAAATTTTATTTTACAGGAAGAAGAGCATGCCTCGGTGAGAGCTTGGCTAAGATGGAGATGTTTCTGTTTATGACTAACTTTTTCCAGAAATTTAAAATTGTAATTCCAAAAGGTCAACCAGAGCCTGATCTTGACCCAGAGGTTGGTCTTACAATGAGTCCAAAACATTTTGAGATATGTGCAATCCCTCGTAAATAGATGTGTCAGTTGGTTTGTTGTACAATAGCAAGCTTTTGATTTCTGATGACGTAGAACGTGGAATGTATTTTGCTTATCATGATTTGTTTTAAGTTCACATTACTTTAAGCTTGAAATTGGACGCTGGTATGTAAATTTAAAAAAAAGGTGTTCAGGACAAACACCATGTTATATTTGTTTGTACATTTACTAGGGAAATTACAGTTAATATTCGAAGGGCATATTTTAATGTAAATCCGGTTTTATTTTGTACTGACATCCACAATACATTATGAGCAATATTATTTATAAGGCAATGCACATCTACGAAATGCTATAATTTATGTATTTATGATTTTTTGTACTGTATATTTATCGTGGACATTTGTCAATAAATAATAATAATAATATTAATAAAAATAATAATAATACTGACGTCATTAATATGCATTTAGTATTAAAGTGAACCTATTTGCGCACCATTGGTTTCAAAATCGATTGATCATACAACATAGAATGCATGCAACACCGGTCATGACTGAGTGCGTTTATTTATTTATTTCTGCTCGCCTTCTACATTCCACGTCATCGCAAATCGAAAGCTTGCTAATAATGTTTTGATAAGCCAAAATGATTTGAGATACACTTCCTTAGGTTTTACCTGACCTATAACCAGTAGCATTAGGTCATATGAGCCAAAGATAAATTTTATGAATGGTCGCACTGACAGAACTGGGTCTGGACAAATAACCCCCTGAATGCATGACAAGGCACCAATTTGTAGTACTGCTGATTAATGTATTCTAATTGTAACAATAGTGGCCCAAAATAATAATATTTTATGTAACTGATTATATAGCACTTAATGCCAAGGCCTCAAAGCACTTCACTATTATTAATAATAATATCCAATATGTGAGGTCTCGCCACAAAATGAGTCATATCGTAGGTAAGATCAAATTGAGATAATCAAAAAAATAGATCTGTCAAATATTTGAGAAATTTAGTTTTAATCAATTATGAGTACTATATGGTACTTATATTTCATTATAATATACTTTTTATGTCTGTTTTCATGTAGGGAATTGTCCTTCATGTAGATTTTCTGAGATTTATAGTCTATTGTTTATTTTTCAATTACTTTATGGGTGAATTTCTCAAAACCATGTTTCTATACATGAACATTTCAAATACTTATATCTTTGAATCTACATATTCAATGAATATCATTTAAAGTATAGATTACAGCTTATATTATGCTCTATTAGAAGGTACCAATTAACTTAACATAATTTGGATTTTTCTACCATGAGACTCATTTTGTGGTGAGACCACACATATGCGACTTTTTTATATAGCCACAGCCCCAAGGCACTTTACAAAATTTTATTATCGCCATTCATTGGAAACAAACACTTATGGAACACAATTATATGCAGCCTTAATGCAAATGGCATTTGCACCTTCCATGTACCCACTTACACTCCTGAATGGAGAAAGTAGGCAACAAGTGTCTTGACTAAGAACACAACTGCCCATAGAAAGCCTTGATCTAACCTTGTAATTGGACGTCTGAAAAAATGCAATTGCTGCACCAACTGTTTTTTTCAATTACTAATATCTACAATAGTAAATTAATTTCATTATTTCCAAGTTCAAAACAGCCTATAAAAATACAAATAATCCCTACTGAAAGTTTAAATCATACCCATCTGATCGCAAACTAATTTTGTCCTACAGTCTTAAAATTTTTGCTTTTGTAGATTTCTTCAATAGCTCCTCAAGCACACAGCAGAAACATTCCTGTTAATGAATCGTTTCCATCCAATTTGTGTTTATCTTGATTTCTCTCTGATCTGTTGGTTTCGTCACCCTTGACTTATGTTGCCATTGTTATGAAAGCAAGTCTGATTTTAATAAGCTTGAGAAGCTATTTAAGAAATTTACAAAAGCAGAAGCAGACTTTAATTTTAATAATAGTAATAGTAGGAGTAATAATGGTCTGACATCAGTAAGCTTGCGAAACTATTGAAGAAATCTACAAAAACGGAAGCCGATTTTAATTTTCTTAATAATAGAAATAATGGGAGTAATAGTAGTCTGACTTCAGTAAGCTTGAAAAAATCTGCAAAAACAGAAACAGTCTTTAATTGTCGTAATAATTATAAATGTTATTTTTACAATGTAGGTTTATGATATAAAATATTATAACCTTTTACAAAACTGCCACATTATAATAATTTAAAAACCAGGTATGACATACTGCCCATAATAAACAAACATAACAAACAAGAATCTGTGTTAGTTATATCTGGATATGTCTTGCCATTTACTATTTAACTTTTGGATAGATGAATAACTATTTTTATATCTATAAGTGCAATATACGTTTATATTTAAAGATAACATATGTAAAACCGTTTTTACATAATTGTATCCTTCTGTTTATTACCCCTCCTTATAATTTTACTGAAGAAAATTGATAATCCAGTAACGTATATAACTTATATGGATTTGAAATATATATTTACAGGTTATGCATAATGCAGTATCAAATATTAAAAACGTATACAGCATTAAATTCACTATCAAATAATATAGTACAGTATCATCATTAACAAGCAGAGATTCAATTGATATCATAAAGGTCATTCAAATGAATTATATATATTATTGTGTCAACATCAGAAATGAGAAGCTGTTGAAGAAATTTACAAAAACTGAAGCTGACATTTTAATTTGATTTCTGATTATAAGTTTCTTGATGATGACATATTGAAATATGATGATTGACATATCAAAATATTGAATGCTGTCACTAGATGGTCGAAGTTTATATAATGCAGTGTCAAAGATAAATATTCAGGGTCAATTTAAGTGCAATGAAGTAAGGTTAAATTTGAATAATACAGGGTAAGAATTTACTACTGAAATAACGTTATTAAACATTGAACAAATTTTAATACTGTAATACAGGGTCAAAGTTCAATAATACAGGGTCAGAATCCACTAATACTTGGTTCAATTTCAATAATACAGATCTCAAGATTTTACTGCAATGCATGCTCCAAGGTCAATAATATGGGGTCAAATTTCAATAATACTTGGTTTAAGTTAAATAATACTGGATCAATTATCAATAATACAGTACTATATTTAAGTTTTTTAATGCAGAGCAATCTAACGATTTCTAATACAGGGTCAAAGTAAAATAATACAGTAGACCTATTAAATTTTATCAAAGCAAAATAGTGCTTTCTGGGTCTACAATAAAGTGTGAATTGAATTGCAAATAGCACGACCAGTAGAATTATTTGATTACCTACTTTCAGTGTATTCCAGTCAATTAATCTTCTTTTAAATAATTGTATTGAAGTAATTTAATACCGTAAATGGATATTATTTTTGTATGATATTGAGATTTGATGCACAATAAAAAAATTATGTATTTATAAAATGAGGAGTGTTCGTTAATTTGTTGTAATTATTTTTCAAACACTAAGAAATTCCGTGTAATAGTTTTAACCCTCCTAATATTTAAATAACAATACAGTCGACCGTCTCGTTTGCACACTATTAAGTCTGAAAAGTGTTTGTAAATGAGAATGTGTGTCGATGAGAATGAAAACTGATAAAATAGCGTTTGCAAAAGACTTCTTTGTGCTGTATTTATTTTGTTATTAGTTGTATTGTGTTTGAAAGAACTAGGTGAAAAAATCGAAATAATTATATACCTGCAAACTTCCACACATTATGCAAGTCTCGCGCATAAATAATTTTTCTCACTCATAAACGGTCATTTCAATGTAAAAACAGCCCCCAAACAGTGGTAATTTAGGCAGAAACGGCCTAAAAATTGTCAGTTGACCATTTTTTTCTTTTTTGCTTGCCAGATCGAAATGGGAGAAAACGACAACGACAACAGGGGATACCTTCTGGGACATTAGAACCCGGCGACATGAAAAGTTACCAATCCCCCACCAACCATACACTTATCACAAATCCTGCCTCTGGCTTTTAAAGTCATAACTGGAAGATCTCAACCATTGAAAAAATAACAATCTTCAACTAGGTATGTTACATTACTAGAAAGACATTTAGAAAGACAACCTAAAACCTGAGACTGCTATAGAAAGAGGTTGGAAACCCTGTGTATTTCCTTTTGTTTCTAACATCCTGTGATATCAGCACTCAGCTGGTCATTTTTATGTAAATGTGGTAACAGTAAGAAGTTACAAAACTACTTTAGGGTACAGCACATGCTCTGTTACAATTTATTCCAACAATGACAACCACTTCACATGCTCAGATACAAGGTATTCCAAAGTCAAGTTGTAAAATACAAAAAGACCTCAAAGATTGTGCACCATAATTCTACATTGATATGCGCCTTAGCATTTTAAAATTAGTTTTATCTAACAGTTAAACTATTCAAAATTGTAATCATTAGATGTGGTTTTTTCGGGGTTATGAAATATGTTATTTATTATCACTTTTTTGTGGCAGAGGTTGTTATAAATTATTAAACTTTAATGATGCATAAAAACCTCTGCCACAATCACATATGTTTGTTACCCCATAAAAATACACCTGATTTACAATTTTAAATAGTTAAACAGTTAAATAAAACTGATTTGAAATTGCTAAGATACATAGTAAAGGTATAATTTGGTGCAAAATTAATGAGATTTTTTGGATTTCACCATCCGATTTTGGAATAAATCTTAACAGAGCATGTGCAGTGTGCTATAGTTCTTGTGTCAATTCGTCACTGACCACATTAACATAACAATGGCTAGCTGAGTGCTGATATCAGAAACAAAGAGAAGTACACAGTGATTCCAATCTTTTTCTATAGTAGTCTCAGTTAAAACTCAACCAGATTTTCTACTTTTTAAGTTCAAGATCTTGAATATTTAATATTTTCTCAATGTTCGAAGCGACAAGCGACTAACTAACGTCATTTATTATTGCACAATGTTGGTATGACTAAAAAAGGAAGTGAAATGCGAAAATAAAACTAGTTGTTTTTATAAGTAGGCCCATTATTTATAATAATAATTTAGCAATAGACCTGTTAATATACGGATTGGAAGGACAGATGTCGAGACCAAAATTACCGTATGAATGATCTATCGATGGTTGGACAATGTGTGATATTCACAACGAATACTTGAGGCTTTGTTTTATACTCATTTCCTTATATTATTTGTCAGAGATAGCTACAGGTTTGTTAAATAACATATTCCTTCTTAGCTTCTGCTTAGCTAAATAAGCTACAGTCCCGTAGGAGTGGGTATTTTTCGGGCGAACCGCATTTCCATCTGACCCCACTCCCACTCCTTTCAACATTCGATTGCGAACTCCCAAAAGTTTGCAAGTTTTCTGAGGACCCTGCTCCTCTCAGCATATTCCCCTTCTCATGTCGAAATCCTCTTAGTTCCTCTTATATGCGTTACAGTAAATATTAAAAATATTAAAACGTTTCATTTCCAAATATCTAGAAGTGTCTCTTTCAAAAATTGTCGCACACTAGCCAAACTATAATGGGTCTGACGGTAATGATTTTATTTTAACCTTAGCCCAATCATAATGGGGCTGAGATTCATGTTTTCGTCCTCAAATTATCACGCACCTGACGTTATATTATTAAAATTGCAAAGGCTCTTTTAAGATATTTTACAATTTTAAAATTTTAACAGCTAAAAGGACGTCAATTTCAACTGATGGTACCGTATTGTAAAATTGAAAAGTTATAAAGATGGGTGACCCCATGAAAGACAAACAAAAACATACAAAAGACGAATTGATTGGGCAAGAAATTCAGAATATGCGGCAAACAAATGGACGAAATGGTTGAGATGGCATTTACAAGAAAGCTGTCCGTAAAAGTGGTCATGCTTGGAATAAAGTGCAAACTCTTGCTTGCACAGTTGAACGGATAGTTCGGCATACATAATTCCAGCCTACCACATTTGGGCTAAGATTTTCTGATAATTTGGGATCCTCAATGCTCGGAAATGACACTCCCAGACAGAATTAAAAAGGCGAAGGGTCGTGGGGTTAAGCAGTCGGCCCCTCCCAGGTTTTGTGATTGTTGGTTTTTTTTAGTCACGATATTTGTTTTCAATGGAATTGAAGGTGGGGGAGGTAGCCACACAATTCACCCTCCAAAAAAGATCGAAGAGTTTGCGTTTGAAGGTACTTTTCAGTCTTACTTCTAATTTATTTGTAGTAGGCACACATCACTTGTTTGCCAACCAAGAAACATGTTAGGTTTATAAACAAGTGACCCTGAACTCTCAGATCAACACGCAATTTTTTTAGATCTCCTGTCCTGTGAAGATGGCTTATTTTGGTGAGTTTTGCCAATACACATGTCACTATTTGGAAGGGGTAAAAAGTACAACACTTTGCTATTAATTTACTGGTGAATGTGCTAATAATGTTACATGCTCGAACGGGTGGGGATTCGACTGTCAAACAAAAACGTAGGCCTCAGACAGAATACATACTTCCTTGCATTATAAGTAGCTCCACCAAGGATCCCAACAAAAACAAAATAAAGAATACGCAGGCGGCGCGGGTGTAAGTGGGACCACGGGGGTACGTGCCCCCTTCATCAACCAAAAAATAAAAATAAAATAGTAAAAATGCAAAGAGAAAAAACGTGTACCGACATATTTCTGATTAGGATCCCAACTTTTTGACTTTAAAGTCCAGTCCAGGATGCCATGTATGAGTGTCTAGAGGGGTATTCATTTAAAAAAAATGTATGTGGCGGATTTCTTCCTCCCTAACCCACCCCCAGGCCCAGACAGCCTTTTTGTCCCCTTCCAACAGTAAGATGGATCGGGTTTGTTTCTCCCGTTTAAAAAATTCTAGATCCTTCCCTGAATACGAACCCCATTCAATATGTTTTTTTTTTCTGTAATTTAAAAATAATACCTTGGACACCAGCGACATCTCAAAGGGTCTATTAAAATTCATGGAAGCCTGACATTTGTTTCACTTTGTTTGTTCTCTACCTTTGGGTTTTGACTTGCATTAGTAACAATAGGAATTAAAGTATCACTACTTTAATATTAATTTATGAATTATCGTCATTCCTTCTTAAAAGCTTTACCGACAATGAAAAATAAACTGGAGATAACTGCTAGAGAGGATCACATAATAGTTAACTGGGAACCATGGTCGGAAGGAACTGACGATAATACTGGACCAGTCACCAAGTACCAGGTCTTGTACCGGACGCCACCAAACTCTGGTTCATCCTTCACATCGGCTGGTGATGTAAATGAGGATGGTGTGATGAGTATGCAAATTGATGGCTTAGAATCAAGAACGAATTATGAGATAAGAATAGTCTTATATAGAGAAGTTGCAGGCGAAAGTGTGACATCCATTGGATCACAAACAACACAGACCACATCCGGAGAAGGTAGGTGTATAAACAGATTATAATTGTTTGTACTTACTACTTGGTAGGTGTCCTGTTGAAGTATAGCAAACTAGCCGAATTGGAGGTTCTGCTAGAAGCTATCTTCAGATATCGTCGTCGCCGCGTGGTCGGCTGTGTTGTCGTAATGATGATGATGCTCAAGATGATGATGATGATGATGATGATAATGGTGATGATGATGAAGATGACGACGACGACGATGATGATGATGATGATGAGTATTCTGTCGAAGACAGGTCTCTTGTCATGATACTAATATAATCAATCACTGTATTCTCCATGCTTCACAATTTTTAGCTACTGTAATCTGTTCAAGGTGTCACATTTACCAATTTTAGATCGTCCATTATTTCCTTTCTTCTTCATTGCTGCTTCTTTTCCCTTCATATCTTCCTTCCAGAATCATTTTCATCAATACTTCTCCTTTTAGTATGTGACGTATCCATGTTTTGTCGTTTCCTAATTTGTGTAATCACACTCCTTTCTTCATTATTCTCTTGAATACGTCAACATTCGTTATTCGCTTTCTACGACTGTGTAGCATTCTCTACCATACCCACATCTCGAATGCTTCCAATCTACTTATTTTTATTTCAGCATTGTCCACGTTTCTGAGGCGTATACTACAATGCTCCATATTAAGCTACTGACAATCCTTTTTCTTAATTATAGTTTTAGTTTTCCGTTCTGTTGAATGCTTCTTTTTCACTAATGTCTTTATCACATCTTCTATCTGATGATAATATACTTCCTAGGTATTTGAAATTCAACTGATGTTAATTCTTATGTCCTTTTGTGTTTTCGTTATTACCTTTTTCATGTTTAATTTCATTCCATATCATTTTCCTGATTCAACCAATCTGTCAATTAAATCGTGCAATCTATCTTCTGAACTTACTAGTACTGCTTTATCATGAGAAAATCTAATTGCGTTTACAATTTTACATTCTAATCTTTACACCCGATTCTGTGTCCTCTAGTGCCTCTCTTATGATGGCTTCTTAATAAATGTTAAATAAGATTGGAGACAGAGAGTGGAATTGACTCACTCCACTTCCAATTACACATGTTCAGGTTGTTCAACTTCTCACTTTAGCTGTTTGCCACTTAAACACATTTTTAATATATATTAAGTCATTTCTCTGTGTAAGAACATCTATATTAATTGATCAAAATCTTCATTACACTTATTATACTTTGTAGAAAGACTTATGGCCATGTCCCCAATATATAGATGTTCTTACATAGAGAAATGAATAATTCTCTGGCTTCATCCCATACCTTTTATTAATTATAATAGTATTTCGTCAACTCCAGCAGGCTTTCCAGATTTTAGTTCTTTAATTGATATTACTATTCCTTTTTTAACATCTAATGAGTGTTGCTTTTCTTTTTTTTGTTGTACAACTCCTAAATATACCATTTCAACCTCCTCCTTATACCATCTGTTTGTGTCAATCTTGCTCAATCTTGCATTACTTTCCACAGCGTCATCATTCACTCCATTCTTGCTTATTTTTTGGATATCCGTAATTTAAATCAGATCGATTTTCCCACTTTCACTAAATCTTCAATGTCATCAAATTTTTTGTAAGTCATTTTTCTTTTTCTGCATCAGTTTCTCGTCTTAATTCATTGTTCAGCTTCTTGTATCTTCTTTGCCTTCGTTTTATTCATATTTTTCTACTTTCTTCTTTTTTTTCAATTTTTATAGCATGAATGTAGTCACCCATGTTTGTTTGTCTTTGATTTTTTTTTTTAATATCTGCGCTTTCTTTAACATTATAATGTGTATTCATTGTTCCTCGTTATCTGTTAAATTAGCTAATTGGTTAATAATTTCTATTTGAAATCTGTTTTCAATACATCTATATTTCATCTCTTCCTGCTCTTCTCCTTTAATTTCAACATGGTTTACATCTTCAGCGGGCAGGTTATGGTCAGAAATCTACACCAGGATATGCTCTTGAGTTCTTTATACTATTTCTAAAGTGTTATTTGCTATGACGTAATCCACCTTCCAGTACTTCCAAATTTCTTCCAGGGGTATTACCTTCTTTTTTATGATGTTTGGACCATGTTTGTTACAAACATTCATGTTCTCCGACAAAATTCGACCATTTTCTGTCCTTCTTCTTTCCCTTTCCCAAGACCGAATGGTCCAGTCGTGCTTCCACCTCTGCCTTCTCTTACAACACTATCTCCCATCACTATTACGAAATTGTTTTCCTTTTTATTGTTAAAAATTTCTTCTGTTTTGTCATATATGTCATCAACTTCTTCCCTGTGTGCACTTTGTGAAATGTCACCCTGAATTATGAAAATGTCAATAGGGTCACCATATGATATTTCTAGCACTATTTTATCAGTTTGTTCGGTGTTTCTTCTTTCTTCAATGTACCACTACTGGTCCTCTTTCTTTTTCTTCTGTTCTCCCTGATTATGTGATTCTGTATATCTTTACTGGTTACAGTATATCATATTTCCTTTCCATCTTACTTCACATAGTCCCAATACATTAGTTTATCTCTAAAAATGTCCTGTTTGACGTTCTCAATATTCTCTGGTATTTTCATTGTCCTTACATTTCAGGTCCCTACTTTTAATACTCTACACCATTTATGAGGATTTTGCATGGTGCCGGTATGGGAGGCCTTACTCCCTCTCTTGTCGAGCGAGGTAATACGTTTTCTTACATACGTATTCCCATTAACGCTGTTTACTCGTTTTCGATAATAGTATAGTACTAGCATTTTACAGTTTTAATTTTTTTCTAATGATCTACAACTCCTTTTTTATGATATAGGCCCAGCTTTAAGAAACACTTTTATGAAATATTCTGGGAGCGTACTTCTTTTTTTACCTTTCCTTAGTTTCTTGTAGAAAGTTGTGTGTAGATTTCATAGGCCTATGTCGTGCAGTTGTCTGTTGGACCTTATCAAAAATAAACGCCAACTATCCTTGAACAGTCAGGTTTAATTCGGGTCTGCCAACAAACACACAGGACATCATTTATCTCAGTTGGTTTAGTTAGTGGAAATCACTGTGCTGTGGCCTGAACCGTGGAGACTCGTTGGTCAATGGTTTTATTGTACACGCCACTTGCATTGTATTCCATCTGGAGGGTCGAAATACAACTTTACAGCGCACCGTCTTTCCGGTGATACGTTAAGCCGTTGGAACCGTGTACAGCATGGCTTGTATGTATGTTAAAGAAAACATTGCACATTTTCATATAAAGTAGAGGATTTTCTCCCAGTGTACTACTACCCAATCATTACCAATGATTCCACTGGAAACAAGTCCACTTTGAACGTTTGTGGACTATCCTTGGTGTTCCCACAATACCGAATAAATAAAGTCAAATCGAAATAAAATCATCTCAGCGTAGGCGTTTTTTTTTTCAGTTTACATTTTGTTTTTAATTTCTTGACACAGATACAAATTTATTTATTTACAATGACTTTAGGAAATCGAGCTTCTTTTTAAGAATTACATGTATGGAAAATCTATTGTGCAAGTTATATTTGTTAAAATTAGGAGGGGGTTTTAAACTGTCCTCTTTTATTACAATATTGAGAGGGATTGATTGACGCTTATTTAGAATAGAAAATTCACTTAAATATCGGTATCTGTTTCACAGAGTGATTTGTGCGCTGTACTACTGTGTGGTTGCCTTCGAAAACTGTCTTGGAAAATCGCTTAGATTTCACAGTTTTTGTGGTTTGTGTTTGTGATTCAGTGTTTTTG
>JAOTQE010144802.1:0-11521 GCA_025631205.1 Nesometra sesokonis | reverse complement strand
AGGGTCTGTTGGGCCCCCCTTGGATCCGCGCCTGCAATAAACAATAGTTTGAAAAAAATATATAATAATAAATGCTATATAATATCTTAGGAAGTGTTTCCTGTTATAGTATTGTTGCAACTATTAAAAAAAACCTGGTTTGGGTGAAATTTTGTTTAACAGGTGGTAAGTTTTTAGGACACTTTTCTAGACAAGAGGATGTGTTCTAAATTGTTAGTAGTTTTTTACTGTAATCTATAAAGAGAAAACTATCCAAGAAAATCTTTTTAAAACTCTTGGATGGTAAATATTCATTAAATTTAACCATCTTCTGTACTTATGGCTGAAATCAGAGCTTCGTCCATCAAATCATCATCAATTGGACATGGACTTGCTTGAGCACTTGGACCACTCAAAGCTGCTGGCGATTTCACTGCTAGCATAAGAGGTGATGCTACTTGGCCTAAAGGTGATGAGGCGACAATGCCTAAAGGTGACCTTGCAATAATGCTTCTAGGAGATGTAGATCCTGGCTCAGTCTGTGTGTCACTGGAGGGATTTACAGATTGATATGTTTCTCCAGTCTGCTCATGGATCTCTGGAGGATTTAGAACCCGCGTCAAATCTTTTGGGTCATCTATAACCAATGGTTTACTGTCAGAAAGTGCATCACCTGGACTTAAAGGTTTTCGTTTCTTGTTTAGGCTGCGAGCCAATGTTTCTTCTTCCATTTTACTTAACATATCGGTTTTCTCTTTTGGAGGAGATTTCATTGATGATAAGATTGTTTTATTTGTCTCAGTTGCAATAACAGAACTTTTATTTTCAAATGTCTTGACAGTAACAGAATCTGATGGCACTGGCTTTGGACTAGCAGTTTTTGTGTTAGTCAACACTGCTGGACTAGGAACCTTAAACTGTGTAATTGGAGAACTTGAAGGATCCTTATTAATTATCTCCTTCTGGTCTACCTTAACAAAGGTCTTTTGTGGTATGACTACTTTTGGCAGTGAATCATGAATTCCTTTAGAAACTTGTCTTTCATCCAACACCTCTTTTTTGATTATTCTAGCAGAATGTATTGCTTCTTTTTTCTTACTAGGTTCAGTACCTTTAACATCATGTTTTAGTTTTACGGGTAGTTCAACAGGGTTAATTTTCTTTGTCACTTGGCTTTCTGATTTGACTGCATCAAAATTGATATTTCTAACATTGCTATTTGAGATACTACTTGTACCTCTAACATTTGTAGTACTATTGTTACTGCTTGGACGAGCAGAAGTACTCTGCTTTTTTCCAGATTCTGTTGAGATGCTGTGTCGAACTTGCTGAGGTACTGTTGATTGTGGGGAAGAAACTTTGCTTGGTAAATTTTGAGCTTTAGGTGAGCTTAATGGCTTATGAGTCTTACTTAAAATGTTAGGTTTTCGAGGTACAGTCGTTGGTGATCCAGAAGTCTTAGCCAAGGGCTTCATTGGACTCAATGGACTTTTCTGCAATGGTCTACTAGTTTGTACTGGTTTTCCAGGAGATTGCAATCTTTGCTGAACTTTGAGAGATGAAGGAGTTTGTACTTTATTTGTTGATGATGGGGAGGACAGAGATCTTGATAAATTTGGTGGAACTTTGTTTTGCTTCGGACTTGATGCAAGAGAAGGTTTACTAGTTGTTGGAGGCACTTTAGAGCTGGGGCTAGACTTTGGAGTAGCTGGCTTACTGGTACCAGAATATGTTGGAGACTTTAAAGGCATTACTGAAGCAACCTTCTGTTTTTGAGTTTTGACAACATTTGCAACTTTAGGAAGTACATTGCTCTTATTATTACTATCAAGTGACACTGAACGAGGTCTTACAGCCTCTTCTTGCTTCTTTATTTCATCTGTTTCATTTAGTTCATCCTCTGGAGTCTGTGTCTGAGCTTTCATTTGTAATACATGAACAATAGAAGTTAAAGTCCTGCCACGGAACGGAGACTTTTGGTTGTTTTTCTTTTGACCTGCAGCACTTGTTGGTGACAGAGGTGTGGTAACCTGCTTTGGTGATGTCATTGTTGGGGATGCTGTAGATGAAATTGATGGTGAGATACTTAATGGTGGTGGTCTGGAAACTGGTACTTTTGTTCCAGAAACTTGCTTGGATATATCCAGAGGTGGCGTTGTTTTTGGGCTACTGATTCCGCTTGGCTTGTTTCCAATTTCTGATCCAGAAGCTGAAGACAACCTCCGAGGAACGCCAGATGAATTTGTTGAAGATGGTGATTTCTGTCCTGGGATTATTGTTTTAGTAATCGTTTTACTTGAACCAAATTTAGTTTTTTGTGTGACCAGTTTTTTAGCTAGCATTGCTTTATTCACAGGAGAAGTATTAACCTTCTTTAGCACATTCACTTTTTTAAGAACTGACTGCATTTTATCATTATTATGCACTGTAATGTTCTGTCCTGGTGAAACAACTTTTGCTATCGGTTTCTGTGTAACAATTTTCTTATTTACAAAGGAGCTGTGCTTACTTTCACTTTTCACTCCAATGGACTTGGAAAATTGTTCTGATTGAAGAACTTTTCTTTTCTCCATAGTTGGAGACTTCACCATTGTTTTTGGAGCAAACACCTCAAAAACATTACCTCGCTTGTCTGGTTCATACTTAGGCTGTGACTGAGTTGTTCTTACACTAGTAGTCTCTCCAGGCATATGATGTAGTTTCAAAGTTATCTTAGGAGGTTTAACATTACTTGGTGTTTGGTTAACTTTCCTCTCAATAGGAGTCTGTTTTTTTGGTTCTGTGCGACTAAATTTTACTTTCAGTGAAGAGTTTGATAATGTTGTTAATGTAAAGCTTCCTTTTGTTTCAGGCTCTTCATTTGGTTCAAGTCGTCGTTTCTTTTTGCCTTTCTTCAAATGATCTAACGATGCAGCATTGTTACTGGCTTCTCTTTTCTTGCCCTTTTTCTTTATTTTCTTTGGTGGTGATGGTGAGGTATCTGATGACAAGGAACTTTCATCAAGATCAGGTCTAAAATTCTTTGGTTTTCCTTTAGACTTAATATGTGGTTGTTTGACTGGTGCAATTTCTGAAGCAGATGGCAGTAGTTTGTCATTTATTTCAGTTTTAATGACTATTCCATCTGAACTCTGGGCCCTGTTGGTAATCAATGATGGTTTTCCACTGCCAAGCGGAGGATAAGATGCAGAAAGATCTTTAGTCATGTCACATTTTCCAAACTCCACAGCTTCATCAAGAAGACTAACATCATCAGGGTCCAAATCAGGAAAATCATCACCAGGTGAAAACATATTTTCAGGTAAATCATGAGAATTAATAATATTCTTTGTATGTTCTGGCAAATCAATTAATGTTGATTCTCCAATGGAAATATTGTTCTTATTCTGTAATCCATCTACAACACTGTTAAAATTCTGTCCTTTCCAAAAGGGTGATGTTTCGTTGTAGGGCGCTGTCCATTGACTGGGACTTTGTGTATCAGAACTTCCTGATCGTTTCTTCCTCTTTGCTGAATCTGTAGTATCATGAGAATACACAGACTGATTCACATCAGTAACTGGCATAACTGCAGATAAATCAGAGACAGATGAACCTCTGGAAGACATATCTGGTGTTGACATTTGTCTCTTATAATTAGGTAGAAAGACAGTATCGTCACTTTCGCTTAGCTGTTTTGGAGACTTGCTATCTGATGTTGCCCTCATCTTCCGCTTCAATGGTGGTACTGATGTTTGGTCTTGTCGGAGACCCTGGCTTGCTCTTTCAGAAGTCACTGGTATTGGATTGGCACTAGAACTATTTGAACTACTTCCAGATACTGTACAGCTTGTTAACAACTCTGCTAACATTGGATTTTGAGCCTTCTTTGATTCGTCCGTAGACTTAGTTCTTTCTGGTACAAGCGGAGCAACATTCTTTGGTGCAAAGAATGTAGCCACAGAGTTACTGAGATCAAATAAAATATTATTGGACATTTTCTTTCTAGTTGTTTCACCTCCCATTCTTCCAGATGAAATATAGTTCATAGTTGTCGATCCTGTATTTGGAGAGACTCCCCCATTGGGTTTGTTTCCGTGATTCTGTGGGAATGAGCTGCTTGATCCTGGAGATGACTTTCCAGGTACGGCTGAAGTACTCAATGGTTTTCTGAATTTCTCAATATTTGAATTTGCAACTTTCATGATGGCTCTCATTGTGACTGGTATTGACATACACCTGAGAATAAAAATATTTAAATATTATAAATAAAACAAATATAACATGTATTACACACCAAATATGGCCAAAAAATACTTTCCTTACTCTCCTCTGCCATTCCTATGAAAAAGGCGCAATTTTTAAAATTTAAAACATAGGTTTAATATTTGCTTATCTCTGGATCAAAAGATCTGGTTAGAATTAAACTTGACCATGTAATCATGTGCAGACCTCACATTTGGGCTTTTTAGGGACAAGACCATCTGGCCTCTGGTTTTACTTAATTTTGAGAGGCATTAAGGCCATCTGTTAGGGAAATTAGGCCAAAATTTTAAAAGTGACAGAAAGTATAAAGTTTAGTAAATTACCCCATGTAACTTAGGACTAGTTCATTTATGACTACTTAGGGAAATCTACCAGGTCAAGTAATTAGGTAGTATTTCAAACTATATTGTTAGTATTAAGTGATGTGTTAATACCAAAGCACCGAGATAGCCTTAACTAACTCACATTTTCAAGGACATTCTGGTAAACTGGGTGGAGACCAAAGGCCATTGCTGCAGTCAAATTCGAGGCGTAGGATAGGTACTGTACAGTATGTTATGCAATGCCGTTTTAAGCTTTATCCAAAAGTAAACACCTTTTGTAATGTAATGGAATTAAGTTTGGTTTATACAGCGTTTATACAGTAGAGTCTGAAGGCACTGTGAACCAGATGTTACACATTCATATGACTTTCTACGCCCCTTAGAGTCATGTCATGTCCAATACAGGCGCTCACTCATCTGTCCACTTTATCCTACAATTTTAAATTGGGGTGGGCAAACAAAGTATACTTTTAGGTCTAATTATGCAGATTTAAAATGTGTCCATAAAAAAAACTTCTTGTGTAAACTACTCGAATGACTACAATAAAAACATTTTATGAATCAAATTCCTGATTTGTTATTAAAAATAATTTCTCAAATTGTTTTTGTTGCAAAACTATTGATTCGTCAAAAATAAATCAGTTCTTGTTGATAAAATCACTTACTTTTGAAGTACTTTTGTTGCATATTCATTTGTACATAATGGCTCTTCTCCTTCAGGTGTGTGAATGATGCATTTAACATTTGCTACTTCTGTCAAATCAAACTCAACTGAAATAAAAAAAAAAAATTGTAAATAATTTTGTAGGAATTATCAAGAGTTGCCTAAAAACTTTAATCAAAAACCCTCGGTAATTCCTCACTGTGGATGTTACCTATCTTAAGGATAATTTATTGTGTTAAAGCAACAAAAATGCAGTTGAATGTCAACTTAGTCATTTACTGTTATACATTTGAGGCTAGTTACGGCAGAACCACAAAGTTGTCGCACAGGAAGCTATTGAGAAATAATCAAATAAACAACAGGAAATATAAACAAATACAAAGAAAATTTGTGTACATTTTGTGAAATAACTTCAGTTATAGTTGCCCGAATTTGATAATTGAACCCTCATTATAAAGGTTGCGATATTGGTAATATGGTTTTAACAATAAATCAATTTTGAACTTTCCTACAACTTGGTGGTTTTGCTGTGTCATGCCTCATTTATACAGAGGACTACTAAAGTAGGGGCAGATCCAGGGTTCCATGTGGCCAGAGGGCCCAAGTTTTTCCCCTATCAGGTGGCCCAATTTCCTATGTTTCAATTTGACAAGCAAAAAAACTTGTCACTTCTTTTTGGGTCCATTATTCATTACTTAGATACAATTTCCCTGTCGGCAGACCTAAACGAGGCAGTCCTTTAACGGTTTTTTGGGTTGCAACAGTTCTCCCGGATCCGCCACTGTAAAGACGAGAGGTAACTTGTCAGTGGTTTTGTTGAATAATCCATTTACCACCCGAGTTGTATTCATGCGGAGGTATGGTTTGCACAGTTACGCAGCCTGGCGGAGCAATATTTAATTGGCTTAGTATAAATAGCTGGCGGTGTTGTGTAGTGGCAAAATTTTTTTAACTGGCGAGGCGAGGCAGGTGTACGTTTAGGCTTTATAGAGGTTGTTATTTTGCCATGATTTTGGAGTGTCTCAGACAAATAATGGACACCGGAGAACTTTTAAATAAGGTGTGCTGATAAAACTGTAAGCTTTATAGTGGCAAGCAGGTTAGTCGCAATTATGAACAAGAGATTATAAAGTTAAGTAGCCGTTACACTTGTATATGATTTGTTTGTGATTGTGCTGATATGAGATTGCATTTCGTTGCCAGTGTATGTTGTTATCCATATTGATTAACTTTGATGTATGCGACAGCCGACTGTGCCGGTTTGAATATGTATGCTGATATAGATTGCAGACGATAGCCGACTAACAAATGCGGACGTGGTGTGATTCAGTGAATTAACACGGACTGACAATGGTGTACCTGTATGGACATCTGTTGCATTGAATGAGAGGACTGCTGGACATTTTTATATCACAGAAGATTTTGGCTGGTGTTGGGAAGGCAATAATGAACAAGGATTTCTCAAGTAATTTAAGTAATTGAAATGAATAACACTATTGACTGGTGTACATGTATCGTATTTATTTAAATTCACTAGGGAAAATATATTTAGGTTTTGATGTGTATTGTTGATATTGTAAACCGGAACATTTGATGGATGATTAATGAAATGTGACAATAATTTTGTATTTAGGGGTCATGGTGGAACTAGGCTATGTCTGTTTCACGGCTCCTGACTGACGGGTATACAGTAGTTTCATATTTACTTATTAAATGACTATGTTCATTGATCGTCTGTTGCATTCTAATGTTCGTTTAATTGTCTGATAAATGATAATGATGTATCGCAGAATTGGCTGAATGATTATTAAATTGATTGAATATATGAATACTAGTAGTTGTATCATTTGTGTGACCTGTAACTTTGTATTACTATAGTATCAATCAAGGTTGTACAATACGAATTCATTCACCATAATTTCCCCTTTTAAAAATGGGGGTGACATAACTATTAGAGGAAGGGGATAACTACTAGGAAGACTAACAAACCACTGGCATATTGTGGTACCATATTATACATTTTACAATGACAAAGATAAAGAACATAATAGTTGTTTAAGTGTTTTCTCATTTGTATATATATTTATATATATACATATGGCCTCCTTGATCTAATGACAAATGGCCGTTTGGTTGGAGTCCAACACAGAGAAGTAGTTCTCATTGGCTAATAATTACAGTCACTTTTTAGGTGAAAATGTGTGAATTGTTGTCCACTATGAAGTGTTCCTGCTTATGCACATACATGTTCACACATATACAAGTAAAGATGATGAAACTTACCACAAGCCATCCCTATCTTGGCTGGGTGTTCAAATGTTATTGTCAATCTGTACTGTGAAACTGTTGACAACTCAAATAAGGACACTTCAGATTCATCTGTTGGGAGAACAATTTAAACATGTTATATTAAACATGTACCTTTAAAATTATTTTTTAAATTTAAGACTGGTATTATTCTTGTTTTCTCTTGTATCACATTAGTAGAAAGGACTATTTTATTTAAGAAATCAAAAAATTAATGATAAGAAAACCCCAAAAACACTGATCCTAATTTTTAAGATTTTTGGTATATCAGGCAATCTCAGCACATATTTAAAAAAAAAATATATATAAAAATAACAATAATAATACAATATTTATATTGTGCCAATTGCAATTGTTTAAGAATGATCAAAGGTGCAGTGTGCCATTAGAGTTTTCTATAAAAATGAGTTCTTAAATTAACCTTAAATGATTCAAGATGATGATTTAACAAAAAGAAGGAATTCATCCTAAATTTAGGAAGCAGAGAAACTGAAAGTTCGTTTACCATTATCAAGTCATAGTATATAATCGAGGGATGGAGAGAAGGGATTTTTCAGATAATCAAAACGACGAGGTGGTATGTGCCGGTCCTTATTAGCAAAAACGCAATCAAATAAAAGATAAACCTACCATTGCAAGTATCTGATCGTACGCAGCTCGCAATAAGAGTGTTGTAAACAGCCTGTTGCCTTAATGCTGTTACTATAGCAATGGCTTGGCTGGTGCATGTTACTGGAATAGTTGAGACGATCACACCTTTCATATCTTTATTGCATTCACTGATAAAATAACAGTGTTGCTCGCCTGGCAGTGTCTGTATAAAAACATAAATGTTGAGTTCAAAAACGAAATTGACAATAAAATGTTTTAAGAAAATTAAAACTGGTCATTTTATCACAATAAACAATAACATTTTTGTTTTTTAGCGAGCGTTCTGTAGTTTGGTTTATGTTATTCGGTGTTTATAATGAAAAATGGAAAAATCAACCTTTCGATTGTTTTAAAATGAATTTAAATGACTTGAATTCATGAATTTAAAACATTATTTTATATTTGTTTATTTCCATGTTTAGAATAATAATCTTTTGAAAATAAAGACAATTTTTTCACCAAATTAATTTTTCCGTGGTCAAAGTAATTTTTGTGGATCAAACTCCCTAAAAATGGTGATGTCATTTATCATTTTATGCACACATACAATCCAGGAAATGTAAAATCAGGGTAGTTAAAATGTAGGTTTCAGTGTATTTACATTGCATAAAGGGCAGGTTCACCCAAAAAATTACTATTCATTATATGTTTTAGTTACTGATAAAAAAGTATATTCAGCCCTATTTGGGAATTTTTAGGATTTTTTTTTTCATGCAATAAAAATAAATGCTAGATCTCATCCCTATTCTTTTACACACAAAATAGCAAAGTGGTACTTTTTTATTATCAAATAAAAATGGCTACTTTACACTATATAAAAAAAACAGAAATGAAAAATTTGGTTAAAACACACAAGAATAGTATTTTTTATATATTTTTAAAATGACTGTTGATTTTTCACAATTTATTTAAAATACCCCTCTTTCAGAAAATGTGTATGTAAAAGAATAGGGATTCTATCTTGTAATTTGAATTATCCCCCCACTTAGCAATTTTCGTCTGTTTCACCAATAATTATGATAGGTAAAATGAATCGTAAAAATACAGAAATGGGGCTGAATATACTTTTTATGATAAACTAAAACATATAAGGAAGATAATCTTTTTGGGTGAAGCTGCCCTTTATGTGAGTCTGGAACTTTCAAACAAGGTCCAGTTATCATGAAATTAGATTTTTTGGAGAGTTTGGTTTGGACAGGTTGACTGTGTTTCCTAAACGTTTCACACCTTAGCCCAAACTTAGCTGGCCTGCAGTGAAATTTATAAGATCTGGTTTTTGCCTCCGATAAGCGGCCACCATGAAAATTTCTAGTAAACAATAATTCTTTCGTAAAAAGTGTTACTCGGTCTGTCCATTTTCCGGGTCAATCAAGTACTTTCAGACAAAATAATTTTCTGTAAAACAGGACTGTGCATACAGAAGTTGCATGATTGCACAGATTTCTTTTTACAATTGAAGGTCCCTGTGCGGACACCTCGCATAATGGCCACTTATTCAAACGTCTCTTTATTCTTCCTATCTAATCAGTGCAGTTGACACATCGTAAGCGGCCACCTCCCATATACAGCTGTGCATGGCCGTAAACCAGACATCTAAAACTACCGGGGTGACGTTATGACTTTTTCAGTGATGTAATATCATATTATAAATATAATATTATAATAGTATATATGTATTTTTTGAGAAAAACTACCGGGGCAGCTGCACCGGTTGCCTCATAGCTGGTTACGGTCATGATGTGTGGACACTTTTGGACTTAAAGATTTTGATTTTTTTTAATAATAACTTATAAATGGCCACCGGAAAAGCTTGTGCTTTTACGATAATCAATAAAAATTTTAGTATAAAAATCCTTTCATTCTTTCATTTCAAGGTGGTCTAGTGAGAAAGACAATGCGCAAATATCGTACATGTAATTTTGAAAAGTTTGGCCTTTTACTGGACGGACCTCCTGTAAGCAGCCATCAATGGCTGCTTACAGGAGATCTGAGAGTGTCTGCTTATGAGATGATCAACTGTATTCATTTTTACCATCCTCTTTTAACTACCAACATAAATCGAAAACTACCTAATGTGTACCTACTTATGTAAGAAAGTATAATGCATACTCCAAGTAATGAGATACACGTCATCGTGACAGTATTCAATATTTCGACATAAATTATGTCATCATCAGGACCTACTTACCACATAGAATTTATTTTGTGCAAGTGGCCTAGCATCAACAGGTAATACTGGATCTTGAGCGTGTCGACAAATCAAGGAATTGAGAGGGGCAGCTGATGACAAACTTATTCCATGAACTGAAAACAAATATATAATAAAAAATGACATTTACACAACATACAGTTTATAATTAATATATTTGAGGCTAGGAATGGCAAAACCACCAAGTTGTCATATTAAAATATATAAAAAAGATACCTTTAGGCACTTGGATTTCTTCCGTGAAAGGTTTCGGCTATATCTCATAGCTATGTTTCACCACAACGGCACCCTCTTTTGATGAAGAAAACTAGAGGCCCCCAATTGAGGGAGGGCTTTTCTTCATCAAAAGAGGGCGCCATTGTGGTGAAACATAGCTATGAGATATAGCCGAAACATGTTCACGGAAGAAATCTAAATGCAGAAAATTTGTTCTTAAAGGTATATTTTTATATATTTTAATCATTAGAAATGGAAAACAGAAGTCTTCATAGTGTCAAGTTGTCATATAAGCCTGTTTTTCTGTCGATTGTTGAGTTGCGCCGAGTTGCGTTGAGTTGAAAATCGTTGAAGTTTAGATAGGTTCAAGTTTAACAATTTTCAACTGAGCGCAACTCGCCACAACTTAACGATCGACAGGAAAACAGGCTATACAAAAATTATTGAGAAATAAGCAAGTAAACAACAGGAAATATAAACAAATACAAAGAAAATTTTTGTATTTTTCCAATAACTTCAGTTATAGATGTCCAATTTTGATAATTGACCCCTCATTTTAAAGCTTATAAAAAGTGTAATATGGTTTTAACAATAACTCCATTTTCAATTTTCCTACAAGTTGGTGGTTTTGCCATGACATGCCTCATTTAATAATTAATTTTTGTCGTCACTTGTCCAAAATATTTTGAAAAGCTCCAGTTTAAAAAAAAATTGAAATGCGTACTTATTCATTGCCCATCATTGCACTGTTCATAATTGAACATTGGAGGTAATTTGTCTCAGTCCAGATCCATTGCAAATCCTTTTGCTTTAGGCGAAGGAGAGGTATAATTATATAAGTTAATAGCTGGCTACGCTAACGCTAGCCGTTCGCCGAGTCGCCAATTGCTACTAGAATTCTCATTTGGCGCAAATAAAAATGCCCTC
>JAOTQE010144791.1:0-11521 GCA_025631205.1 Nesometra sesokonis | reverse complement strand
GCAAAACACGGCAAATAAGGTTTGTTTTTGTTTTTTTTTTTTTTGCTCGGCAGACTGAAAACTGGAAACACGCCCACCTCGAAATTTAACTTGCACAAATCGTCGGGGGACCCGTGCCCCCCTGTCGGGGGCTTTGCCCTGCTGTCGGGGAATTCCTGGCGCCGCCACTGATGATGATCATCATGATCATGACGACGACGATGATGACGACGACTACGACTATGGTAATGTAGATAGGCCTATATGAAGTTGGTATGATGATGATGATGATGATGATGAAGATGATGATTATGAAGATGATGATGATATTCATCATCATAATCATGATGATGACGATCATGATGATGCTGATGACGACGATGACAATTATGAGTTCATAACCCAGATAACAATAATTATGATTATCAGCATGATGGTGATTACTATTATTATGGTGATGATGTTGAAGATGATAACGATGACGCAGGCAATGATAAGGATGATAATAAAGGTGATAATTACTGTATAATTTAAAACAATTCGATCTTAAATTCCAGTGGCAAGGAAATCACTGAGTTGTTGACAAAAATGATAATACGAAGAATATGTAATTGTAATAACATCATACGTCATTGTACAGTATAGTCAAATGTGATATAAAAAAAAACACGTCGGCCTACAGAAATTCCAAAGGCAATTATTATTAAAGGA
Source organism: Nesometra sesokonis (assembly GCA_025631205.1). NCBI lineage: Eukaryota > Metazoa > Echinodermata > Crinoidea > Comatulida > Antedonidae > Nesometra > Nesometra sesokonis. The sequence continues at coordinate 10,831 of JAOTQE010144791.1, read as the reverse complement.
ATGCCGAATACGACCAGTGGCGTATTCTGATAATGTGGGTGATAATGTTCATTTATTTCATTCTCATGGGACGGTATGGGTCGTTACGTTCAATGAATCTCTAATACCTATACGTTTTATTCAAAGAAGGTTCCTATGATAATGGTCAATTTCAAATTATATTTTCACATTAACCGATTGTTATAGGATGATAATATACACATTATACTTGTTCCTGAGGTACGAATTTCCACGTTAGAAGATGGTTAACAATGTGTGACAATTACAATTGACAACGGAGGATCGAAGGAACCTGACAAAAACGAACACGAAGTTAAAGAAAAAACGTAGTAGATATAAAGAACGATTGTCCGATGGTGAAGAGAGGATTGCGATCAACAACGGATGAGAAAACAACTCAGTAAAGAGACAAGATAATCGATGATAAAGACGACTTGTAGAGAAAGGGGACGACGACGACCAAAGGAGGGATGATGACCAAGGAGGATGGCTAGAGAGGGGGACGATGAAGAACAAGGAACGGAAGGAAGCCACAGACAACGTATGATGATTAGAAATGATATTCGATGATGAACGAGTAGATTACCATCACTAATTACGAGAAAACATCAAATTAGTAAGACGACGATATTTGAGGAGTATAAACACGACGGTCAAGGAGGAAGGAAGAAGGCAACGACGCCTGAAGGAATTCGTTGGGATGACGACCAAGGAGGACGGCAAGTGAGAACAATGTTAAACGAGGAAACCAGAGGAAATCAAAGACACAGCAGAATTATTAAGGATGATCGACGAATGGACTACGAACATCAACGATAACTACGCAACAAAAGTGACAAATCAAAAGGAAGGCGGTAATTCAATGTGTATAAAAACAACATCAGGAGGAAAGGGACGACGACGACCAAAAGGAGATGAAGATGAAGGAGGAGGATTTATTTATCTCGTATGCCTAACTACGGTAAGTCAGAATTGACAGTTTGCAAGGTATGTTGCTAGCACAGGGTTGTCTACTTCAGAGAGTGGGCAGGGGGTCCTGACACAGCACATTCGTAGATAATGTGATCACGTGTCTGAACTTGTCCACAAAGACAGAGGTCAGAGTCTCCAATCCCCCATTTCTTCATGTTGGCTGCAAAACGTCCAGCACCAGATCGTAGCCTGTTAAGCTGTACCCAGGCCTTCCGTTGGAGATTACTGCCAGGTGGGTGTGAAGACCAGGCTTCGATGAATGGCTGCAGTCGCTCAGGAACAGTGGACGCTGAGTTGGAGAGCAGTATTCTGCGGGTGCGTATACCAAGGCTAGTATCGAGGTTCTAAGGGTTGTAAAAGATTAACCCCAATTTGTGCTGGCAAGGCGCTTGACTAGAGCTACTCTGGAAGAAACTTTGGTCTTTAGTTTTGTCAAGTGACTTTTGAATGTCAGGCTGCGGTCAAGTTTAACTCCAAGGTATGTAGGGTTTTTATCAAATTTTACTACGCTGTTGGGGTCTAGTTTCACCTAGTTGATAATTTGCCATGTGATTTCTGAGGTGTTATATGGATGAGACTGTCTTTGCTGTGGATAGTTTCAACCTCCAGTTCTGTAAATATAGGCAGATGTTGCCAAATCATTTGAAAGTTTTTCCTCTACCTCTTTGACATCTACAGCAGATATGGTGAGTGCAACGTCATCAGCATACATATACCGTTTGGATACAGTGGCTGGGAAGTCAGATGTGTATATGTTGTAAAGAATTGGTGCAAGGACCGAACCCTGTGCAACACCGTTGTTTAGTCGAAATGGTTTGCTCTTTTACCCGTCGCCAGTGAATAAGACAAACGATCTTGTATAGAGGAGTTCAATGATGAAGTCTGTCAGAAGACTTGATGAGACCATTCTTTGAAGCTTTGGGTGAAGGCCTTGGTGCTATACAGTATCGTATGCAGCTGTCAGGTTTAGGAAAACAGCACCTGTACTAGCTTATCATCAAAGGTATGCTCGATGTTTTGGGTGAGTCGTGTGACTTGGTCAACTGTGGGGAGCGCCCATGTCGAAAACCAGGAGGATGAAAAGTTACACGGACGACGGTAGACGAGGAATCGGATACAGACCAACCGGAACAGTGATTAAAGACGATAATTGAACAGGATAACAAGGTTAGGCCTACGACTGTGGAATGGAACAATTTACAACATGTCAGGAGGATGACGAAGAGTTATGCATTCTAAACTAAGTCTTAGTCCCATTGTGAGGCTTAAGAAATGACGCCGTTGAGTGTTACATCGTGGGAAAGATCTGGTGTGCAGCCAAGTTCGAACCCGGCATCTCGGGATTGGAACGCAACCATGTGAACCACCAAGCTATACTGCGAAACTCCACAAAATTGATATAACGGCGGCGATCTGGGAAAAGACGATAATCAAAACATTGATGAAGGTACGGTAACCAGTGAGGATTTCAAATGAAGAGAAAGGAATCGTGACAATGCTGAGAATTTGTACTACTGTAGGCCTAAATACAGTTGAAAGGGAAAATGGATTTTCTATTTACTGCAGATTGTCACTTACGTTTTAGAGCATTTCAGTATAAAAATGTGTATCTATTCATTTTCACTTAAAGACCAGACAGATAGTGTTTGTCTAATTTGGATGGGAAATTTTACTAATAGAACATTCTGTAAGGAAAATTTATTGTGTAGTAATAATCTAGAGGCTAAAATGAGCTGAAATTACTGGAATTAGGCCTAGGCCTATGCTCAAAAGGCATTACACTGGATAGGCCTATCACACGTAAAAATTGTCTATGCTGAATTGCTATGTACAACAATTCTAGTAAAAAAGTTATATTGATGTCCAAAACAAACAATAATAATTAAGTCGGACGAAAATATATTTTAGAATATGAGACGAACCGACTGTAATAATACATATAGGGCCTATATGAATTGAATATTCTACATTTTTTCTAGAAAAAAAAATTATATCCCGATATAACTACCTATAGGTTCACCTGTCTTAGGTCATTACTAAACCACAATGGCAGCTTATTTTTCCAGCTTAAATAACGTCCATTAATAATTACAGCGAACGTTACGCAGAAAAAAATGCAGTTATCTCTTTACTTTGGCCACATTTATCAACGTAAAATAGACATGTCTGACGCAAACCAAGAGACAGTCAGATATAAAATAAGATTTATTTTATGACAATAGTTTTAACAGGATTCACGAGCATAATTTTATTAAAATATACTCAGTTTTATTGATAATGGGCTTATTGTATTATACAGATGAAACTCCCTGTGCGGACACCTCTCGTGAGCAAACAACTCCCATAACGGATACTAATTCAAACACCCGTTTGTTCTTCCTATGTAATCTGTGCATTTGGTACCTCTCATAAGCGGACACCTCCCGTAAGCGGACGCGGACACTTTTTGTCTTAAAATTTCGATTTTTCCCATAAGGACATCCCAGAAAATTGAGTGATTTTTCTGTACAAAGCATACAAATTTCTGTATAAAATCGTCCTTATTCTGGTGACTAAGAATTATTTTAATGAACTAATCTTAAGAATGATAAACAATATTTAGGCCTAATAAAATATGGAATGCGGTGCCTAGACATTTGATAGGTCATTTGTGTTGAGAAGGCTGTGAAATGTAAGAAAAAGGGTGTATACATAATTTTACAACTTTGGCCCTCTATCTGCCGAAATTCTCGTAAGCGGACACCTCCTGTAAGCGGTCACTTTTCCCGGACCCGAGAGGTTTAACTGTACTTTATATTATTTCCTATATACAGTGGCGTGACGGGAAATGCTTAGTGTTCGAACACCCGGCCCACTCTTCAGACCTACAAAACAATAAATTTAGTACATAAACATGAATATTGGGGCCTTCAGCACCACTCCTTCCCCTTGAGAGGAAACTGAATATAATGTCAAGCGAAAAGAACCATAAAATCAATCACATGATATAAAGCATCTCCCACCCTCTATTCATTTTCTGGATACGCCACTGAAACAGGTTCGAACCCACAACTCTGTGACGATAAGGCAAGAAAATACCAAACTACAGATCCGTGGTTTACTTACTTCCTTGTTGGCCAGTAATACTATAATGCAACTTGTCAACATTTTGGCAGTTCGTACATATTTACGAGGAAAATATACAACTACCGGTATGGAATATGAGGACGTACACAGTATGGCATTTATGAAACAGTGTGTGGAATGTTTGATCTATGAGATTTTACACAAATTATCGCACGTTCCCAGCTCCAGTGGACATAACCTTAATATACCTGTCAAACTATGTTTAATACGGTTCATCAAATCTTTAGTCACAAACGGGACATTTAAAGTCTACAGCTTGCCGTCTGTAACAATAGAATAACCAACAAAGAACCTGGGAAACAAGTATAAAAATGAACCTATTTCGCGGCTTGATTGAACTTAAAATTATAAAATTATAAGAATAAAATCTCAGCAACGCTAAGAAATTAACTAAAACGGCATTCTCTAACATTTTGCATTGTCCTTTGCAAAGATTTAAATCCTTCATGAAGAGTTTGTTCAGCACAGAGTAAAACCATAGAGCTTGATAGGTAGCGCCTCTTTTAGTTGTTTGCGTTTTGGGTGAACCTACTGGTTATGCTATATACAGTATAACCATGTGCACCTAAAAATTAGGTCCATAACATCACAGGATTACCGCAATAACAACCCTGCAAACACAAAACGTTCTCATGACGTTAATGAACGTTGTGATTTGGTATAAGACAAAAATATTGCTTGCAAAACGTTGCACAAAAGTTACATGAATGTTCAAACATTATAATTACGTTAGATGTGAAATTAAGTATGTACATATGGTTCTACTGAACGTTTTCAAAACCAAAATATAACGTTTTATAGCGTTCTTAAGTAATATTGTTAGCTGGGAAGCTGTGCCTAAGGAGAAAATATGTTTTGATCGTATTCATCAAAACAAAAATATGACATCATTACCCATGATTAACATCCATTTTTATACACTTTGATTAAGCAAACGGAACAAATTTTAGAAAAACGTAGATTTTGTTGTTGTAAATACCTTTGTATACTTTTGAATCAAATTGACAATGTTCATGGTTCACGATTACAATCATTTTATATGAATGGTGCCTATCGAGTACGCCTACTTTATTATAGCAGACATTGGCGCAGATCCATTAGGCCTATTTAAAGTGGAGAGGGGACACAGAAAGACTGGGTACGCCATGGGTGTGGGCTTGGGAGGGAGAGAATCACCCTTTCAAAGAAAAGTTTTGAAAATAATGATCAGACGCTCATACAGAGCAACTTTGAGACCTTCATTTAAAATTCGTGTATTTTCTATTAATTAAACAGATTGTTGTTTTCCGTCGAAACCGAGGCGTCACCTCTTGGCCTAATAGATGTAACTCGTTATGCACTTTACGATTATGAGTATTTACATTGCGTTTGTATAAACAAACCAGTGACCAAACATTTGTTCGAGAGTAGGTCAAGACTGATGTTCAGGAAACCAGTAAAGTTCACAATAAACTTGTCGAATGATCTCTTCTGTCTATGCATTATTAATACAATTAAAACACTAATTGCATTCATTATAGCAAGCAAACAGTGCACTTCTCTTTCAACCAACAAGTGTAAGCTGCAGTAGGCTGACGATGACATAATTTGTTGAAATATTGAACCAGAATCTCAACACGATGGCGTGTACTCCAATTAATAGTGAGGTTTCGCAAACTTACGAAATACGAAAACGAAAACGGATACGTCACACATCCAACTTTGAAAGTTGCTAAATGTGTTTAAAAATGTATCAAATTTTTCACCTAGGAATCGTTGATGATCGTCCTAAAATATTCACCAAATTTAAGAGATATTCAAGGTTTTCTATTCAAACGTTACAAGAATTTATGACGTATCCGTTTTCGTTTTCGTATTTCGCAAATTTGCGAAACCTCACTATTACTTAGAATATGCATTGACAGTGGTGGCGCCAGGATTTGTCTGAGTGGTAGGGAATGGTCCCCGACAGGAGGGGCCAGCGAGGGAGGTCCAAGTGGGCGTGGTTACCGGTTTGGTTTTGACGAGCCAAAAGAAAAGAAAAAAAAACTATTTTCGACTATTTTCTATTTTTAGGGTCAATTATACAAAGTGTTATCTGCCCCAAATTAACATATTTAGGCCTAATGACATGATGACACAAAAAAATCATAAAAATGGTGTTTTTACAAAAAAAAACTCGTTTTCTGGCAATAAATGTTTTCTTGGCAACCTATCGGAAAACGCTTTCATTACAGCTAATATAAACATTAGTATTCCGAACATTTTGGTACAAAAATCAAGTCTCTAGCATAAGTAGAACTCAACTTACGGAATATTTTTTTGATAATGGCGGCCATTTTTAAAATGGCTACCAAAATCCCGCGCACATGAAATTAAAAAATGTACCAAATACGGTACTTTTTTTGGTTTCTTGGGGTCTACTCTACAATATATTGAAGTTTTATGAAATATAGGCCTAGCAAAAAAATTGCAAGATTTGAAAAAAATTATTGGACTATATCATTTTAAAGCTGGACAGGTTTCAGATAATAATAGGGGCCTACTAGTCGTATGAGAGAGACTTTAAATGTAATGATAGGTCTATTCTAAAACAAAATAATTTCAACCATTGTGCATAGATAAACTGAATGTAAACAAGAGTGATGATCTTAATAATACAGCCTTGTCTTATAAAGCCCGTTATTATTGTATCAATAGGTTGAATGCATTAGTGTAAGAATTTTCTTGATGATAGGCGTACAGGAATTACCAAAAAACAGCTTAATGTATGTGTTTGGATATTGCATCTGACAGGAAAAGTTACGTGTCAACGATGTTGATTGTTGCCAAGAGCGACTGTGTATCAGCTTTGTAGCATAATAACTCTGCAAATAAAACAAAATAGAATAGGGAAAGTAGTAGGCCTAGGTTTTATAACTCGACAGTGAAACCACGAACAGACGCAAACTGTTACTCGCGCGTACAGATAGGCGCACGTAGACAAACTGTGGACGTTCCTATTTGTTAATACCTACACGCGCGCGTTATCATCCTATCCACTGGGCTACTCCGACATCCCCATTCGTATACTTCTCCCTGGGAGCCCCTCAACAGTTGTCTAGTCAATTTCAAGAGATATCACGATATCTCTGTGGATCCATTTTTTATAGGGCTATAGAACATTTTCTAATAAAAAAAAACGTTCTCATAATTTCGAATCTTCCGATATTTAATAATTGACTGGAAAGCTTAGCTTAGCGCATCGGTATTGCACCCGATTTTACACAAGGGTTCACTTTGGGCCATGTAAAAACCTATAGGCCTATTGCATTAGGGTACCCTCACTCTTGTATTTTCAACTCACGCGTCATGAAAAGAATTGGAAGGTACTTAAAAATGATAAAACGCGACCTTCGAAACACGATGAAAATGCAAAAACCAAAAAACTATTGGATTTATTACAGATTTTAATGACAACATTGGCTGAATAGAATTGTAAAATAGAAGCTTTGTAAATGAGGTAAACTGTATTATGCCCAACGGTACTCTTTATACCGGTACTGTATTAATCACAATAAAATAGAGACTAGGCATTATACACTAGAGAAGACCCTCAAATGTATACTTAACTGTTAAATTATGCCAAAGTCTCTTTATTATTAATTGTTCTTTACAATTACCTAGAAAACTCTGATTTGGATAACTAGGAAACCCAAAATAACTACTATGGAGCGCTATATATATGGAACAAACTAAGTGCATTAATTGAATATTTATAATAACAAGCCTTAGTCACCAATCAAGACGAATTTCTGGACTGGAACCAAGTCTACTTGAAAATCAATCACCCTCATCTCCATATACGTCAATCAGCCCAGAGAGTTTATCAATAATCCGACTAATTATTCAATAATCCTCTGACATTGCATGTCGATACATTTTCGGCCATCTTTCAAATTGAACAATTATTCGATAGCAATTGATCGATACAACATTATTGATTACATTTATACAATAGTACTTCCTGCAAATATGCGTAATTGATTTCTAATTATTACCATGGGCTATCTCAACAATAATAACTGACCGTTATAAACTCATTAAAAATGAGGCCTATCTATCTCATGAAAATGTCCTACGCCTATCCATGGGCTTTTACTCTATGGCCTATCTCATTTTTTTCTCATTAAAAATTATGATAGGCTTAACGTGAGAAATGAATTTAAAGCATTTTAATCTAATAAAGATGAATCCAACAGACTGACTGACAAACCGACCAATCAATGAGATGACCGAATTATAGTAGCCTACATGGCACCTTGCCAAAATCAATAAAACAGACCACCTCTCAAACACCCAGGGCAACAGAGGTTGAGAATGAGAGTATACTGTAGCTTGGTAGTTAAGTCGAACGCCTTCGAATCCCGAGGTAACGGTTCGAATCCAGTCTGACACCAGGTTTTTGCTTACAAAATAATTCCTAATAACAATATATGTTGTTACGAGAATTTAAATAGAGTACCGTATTAAGTCATCAGTGACATCATAAACATACGCATAATATATATGCGCGCGTAAAAGTGCAAGAGACGTAATACGTGCACGTCACTACGTGCGCCTTCTGTACGCACGCGTAACAGGTTGTACCTTTTTTGTAGTGACACTGACAGTGTGTATGTTCGACGTGTGCAGTGAAGGATTAACACCTTATATTGATGATTTGCTACGGAATACAAAAATTAGCATTAAGGAAGTGCTCTCTCTAAAGAGATAATTAACACGTTTAACCACAATTAACCTGTATAGTAACGACGATACCTGGTTGCAATAAACCCGAGACAACTCGGATTAAATCGTATCATTGGTTCAGAACGCTCAATTTTGAATATAATGAATGAAGGGCACAATAGCATGCAGTACAGTACTCCTGAAATATATACGGTACCGGTATACAGTAGTACCGATTTATGATAAATCTGTTACATTGTGTTTTGTAAATTACGAATTAATAACTTTAAAAATCACTAGTTATTTAAATACCTATGGTATTCCATGCTAATCATAAACCCTGAATAATTTCTTTTTTAAATTATTTGTAAACGAAATTTAAAAAAAAATCATTTGTATCCACTTACACAAATTGATCAGATTGAGCATAACACACCATTTTTAAACGCAAAAAGCGCCTCTATAAACACCTTTTTAAAAAACGACTGTCGATCTGAACATGCACGTTTGTGACTGTTTGAGATTTTTTTTTATTTCCATATAACATTTGTAACAACCGGGATTGTATGGGTGTCTACGAGAAATGAAACAATTAACGGGTAGTTATCAACTGGTAATAGGCCTTCATTAACATCATAGGCCTAATTGAACTAAATATCGTTATAAATACACTTGTAAATGCTTACTTCGCTGTTAAAACTGTATACAATATATATATCTTTTAATCTAGAATTAGGCTTATGAAAATTTCGACAAACACCTCAGGCTGCACACAAAGGCGACTTTACGCTTCAGGCTAGGCTACTACGATCACGCAGAAATCTGCATAGCAGGTGATGTTAATAATAAAACAAACCATGCACGATGAAGAATTGCTTCATTTGGTCGATGATCTTGCTTGTATAGTTTTGGATTAGTACGGTAGTCTCGAAACTTCTATTTTAGGGTATCAGGATTCCCCCCACCACCACCACCCGTGGATGCACCCTGGGTATGGCAGGTAAGCCTTCTCTGTTTTATTTTACTTATTTATGATATTGGTGTTAGGCCTACATTTTGTAAAAAATGTTAATACTGTAATTAAAATTACTATTTTCAATATTTTATATCCGTGAACCAGACTGCCTTTAGTTTTTTTTAAGTGTAGTTATTGGTTTAATTATATTTTAACTGTAGCCATGGCTTACAATTTGATTTCAAACTTAGCTTCTATCCACGCCCTCTTTTGATATTAATTTTTTTATGATGTACCAATTCTCATTTACATCGATACCTTTATATTACTGTATGTATGCGTGGATAATATATAGATAATTAATCCATACTGTCATTCAATTAACAAGCGTGCAAGTTTCCCTAACCCTTATTGGGATACTGGTCCAAAAAAGTAGGAAGAAATCGCAATGGCGTCACTATTTAAATATTTATCGCTTCTACGTCATTCTTTGTCTTGCCTACAACTAACATACTGTCAATGAATTAGTAACAATTACAAAGATATTTTATGTTTATCATCATTAGTCACTAAATATTTAATTGTACATTCTAGGGCCTACTCCGGACTTACTTCTGGAATGCATTGTGATTTTATTTTTGGAAGTTGTTGCGGGTTGCTATTGTAAGACTTCTATGACGTTTCTATACAATACAGAATTACCTTTTACAGTCAGCAAGCAATAATAATAAACTTATTGTTATGCCTGGATGTTACGTTGTTCCGGCCATGGACCAAGTGATAGAACTATCACCTCTTTCTTTACTCCATGGGTTAACTTAAAAAAATAAAAATTGAATTATCGGTATAAACCAGTGGCGGCGCCAGGAATTCCCGACAGCAGGTGCCACGACAGGGGAAACGGGTCCCCCGACGAGTTGGGCAAGTTAAACTTTAAGGTGGGCTTGTCTCCGGTTTTCAGTTCTGACGAGCGAAAAAAAAACTTTATTTGCCGTGTTTTGCGTGCTTTTTTAGCCCGTTTTGATGTCGGGGCTTGACATTACCCTACAAAGCCCCCGACGAAACCTTTATTTTCTCCCCGACGGGGGG
>JAOTQE010144780.1:0-11522 GCA_025631205.1 Nesometra sesokonis | reverse complement strand
GTTTCTCAAGGATGCCCACAAGTGTGCCAAAATTCATCAAAATCGGAGATGGGTCGGAAAAAAATTGAGTGGTTTGGTATGGAATGACCCATATGTAAAGTCCTGTGTTCGAGACTTGCCAGTGTCATTTTTGCTTGTGTATCCTCAAATTTGGTGCTCTAACCTCATTATTTGAACATGCTTCCATAAAAACTACCATACACCAGCCTTGTTACCTATCTACCACATAATCACATAATTATCCTATTATAACCAAAACAGAGCCATTAATATACCTTAAGACTAATTAGAACTGACATCATAACAATCAATAACAACAAATATACCATCTACTTACTAGGTAGTTCTTTGTAATGCTAGGTAGATCTTCCTAGTAATTTAACATAGAAGAACTACCTAGTTGGAGAGTGTTATTTTTTCAAAGGGAAAGCAGGAACTTTTTTATAGGTTGTTTGAAGACCTGACAACTGACTGATGATTTCATTTTTGGCTTTTTTAGCAAACTCTCAAACATGAATAAATAAACAAAATTACTCAATTTTCAATTCTTAAATATTTTGTTGAAAAAGCAAATTTGTTATATTTTTTATACAAAAAACAATGCTTATTTAATACATATGATACAACTTGGTAAGTAAAAGATAAAAGTTTATATTTATTCTTCCAACTTTTGAGGATTCATTAGGCCATTGAGCCCTCTGCAAATTAATAATTTCATCTAATACAACAATGCATACCACTTAATATTAACAATCCTTACCATGGTCTCTTATCAAAAGCAGTTTTTTACATGTGATGTCATGGGATGATGATGATAATCATCATCATGGCATGTTAAACATGCTAAAATATTGAACATAAGGGCATAATGTACAGTTAAACCTTGATTTTACATACTATATGGAACCAAAAGGGGTGTATGAATCTTGGAGTATGTAAAATTGCATTATGGTATTTTAATAAGTGTGTTCATTACTTATTTCCTCATTTATTTACTACTACCCATTGGAAGCGTAGAGGAGACAGTTTGGTGCTAGCAACCATTGAGGGAGAGGTCGATGCAAGAGGGCGGAGAGGAAGGAGACGTTTAGAATGGGTTGACAACATAAGAGATTGGAATAATGGGATGGAAATTGCAAGACAAATGGCCATCAAGTGAAACGCCTACGGCTCTCTAAGGGCTATTGCATGCTGAACTGAACTGAACCCATTTTTTAGTCCTAGGGGATTTTAAATATATTACATCTATAGATGTTGGTAAATTTGAACACATTTAACACAATATCCAGTTAAAATCTATGTTCTATTCTTTATTTTACCATTTTTAGTTGAATTTACAAGCAGTTTACAGTATGTAAGATTAAGGGTTCATAAAATTGAGGTTATGTAAAATCGAGGCTCCACTGTATATGTCTTGTTAAGTAAATACTACCTGCTTCATTGAACATTTTGCTATTTTTACAATGTTGTACTATATGCAAAAATATAACTATATCTCGTTTATATCAAGTATGGACCACTTTTTGAAATATTGTAGTTATATCTATGTAACTTTTCTTAAATATGCTGAAAATACGCATTGTAGCAGAAGTATATAATTATGGGTGCTATGCTTTGTTTTCTATAAACCCCTACTGCCAATAATAGGTGCTAGTGTGTCCATTGTTACTGCCAATTTTGTATAATAAAGTAAGAAATCTGATTACGGGCTGGATTTAGGTGAAGGGGTGGGGGCGCAGCCGGCGCTCCCATAGTTGCAGACCCCCCCCCCCCCCACCACCTGTATTTCTTTGTGTGAGAAGTTCTGTGTTTAGACCTTCCGGTACCATTCAATTTTTTCATAATCCTGTTAAAAGGTGCTTTACTCCCATTATCTGAACATGCTCCTAAGTGAGACTTTCCGTACCTTGCTATGCAAACCTTCCGATTCGGGAAATTAATATTTGAAAAAAAAAAATAAAAAATGGTTTTATTTCACCTACTGATTCATTAATATTTTTGTGAAGTTACAAATAGTTTGTTAATAATTGTTTAAATTATTGTTTATATAAAAACAATCCTTTATATATATATGATACAACTTCCTAAGTAAAAGATAAAATGTTCTTTTTATTCGCCATTTCAACATGTCTGTTGATAAAAGCATGTCTTTGAAAACATTGTATAAACAACTGAAATTGTTGTGCATTATAAATGCTTTAAAAACTTGCATGATCATTGAATCCGTTTGAAATACACTCATGGATACTTTGATGAACAACATACAATTGTCTTGGATTTAATGTTCAATGTTCCAAGAACATGTGCGCCGGAAGGGAGCACCAGTGGTATCTAGGGAGGGGGATAGTCCCCCTGAAATTCACTTAAACTAAAAAATCAGATAGACTTACATTTATTTTGTTCCTATGATTGTCACCCTGGGTACCGGAGTACTTCCCATTACACGTCTAAAGCAATAAAAACAGCGTACATGTAAATATGGTTCTTCAGAGACCAGTACAGCCCCAATCATAGGCATTAACGTTTTTTTTTTTTGCTTGTCGAACTCTAATCGGGTAAGCACCGTCCATCCCGACAACTGGTTGCGTTCCCCGGAGGCTGGGGTATGTGAGCAAGATTTAACTTCGTCCCCCCTCGATCCAAAAAACGTTCCGCTGCCTCTGTCCAAGAATATAGCCTAATTAAATCATACTTTTTATAATTTTGTATACAAGTCAATAAACTTTGTATTCTGCAGATTTGTGGCCAAGAGCTCAGTTTTTGTAATAATATTTGTCATGATTGTAATAAAATCGATATAATGTACCATAGGACTGTTTTGTTACTTTTGCCAATATTTTCGTTTTTTTAAAGAGTAAATGTCTTCAGAGGTAAATGTAGGAACAAAAGTTTAAAAGGCTGATTTTAACAAAATTAATCACTCGCCCTTAAAATCAAAGGTCATCCACGCCTCTTATGTTCACATTCATTTCACAATATGCATGTTTTCTTTGAATCGTGAATAGATACGGGCTTTCTTCCATAGGAACATAGGAAGAAAAGAACCATAACTAATTAATAAGGTGGGTACACCTATAGCTCTACTTCCGAGCTAAACAAGTTTAACCAACAATGATGATGAGTACAGTATAGTAAGTCCATCTTTAAAAGCAAAAATACCACATTATACATTGTCATGAATGATATAAATATTTTAAACATGATTAATAATGGTATCATTGCAAAGCTCTTTGTACACTGAACATTAAACCTATATCCAGGAATTCGTAATTCGTTCAATCCAATATGTTGACATGGTTATGGGTGGTATCATTGGGAAGCTCTTTGTACACTGAACATATCCAGAAATCCGTAATTAGTTCAATCCAATATTTTAAACCTGGCCTATATCCAGAAATTTGTCCTTCAATTAGTTCAGTTCATTAGAAAATTGGCTACTAATTCACAATTTTAGATATGTTACTATTCTGTAGAAAATGTAGGTCAGTGCATAGAGAAAAATACGGGAGGCCAAAGTAATTGTTTATTGAATTTTGTAGAACGATAGTACAATTGGATAAACTTTAAATTGTAAATCGTGTGAAAGGTGAGCATAGTCGAAAACTGTAAGTCAAGCTTTGGATATAACAAAAAGGATTAAACACTGGTCATGCTTGAATTTCGGTTTAAACTTTTAAATCCAAGTACTATATTCAAAACAAGACATTCACACAAATAAAAGGTATTTACTTCAACGCTATAATATGGTGTACTACGAATATGCATTGGCTTTTGCCAATATCCAAACCGCCGTTTTGCTTTTCATCTTCATCGTTCTTTTATTTTGGTTTTTCAAGTCGTCGAGTAATACACAGATCGATAGGTTTCCACCAGGTCCTTATGGCTGGCCAGTAGTCGGTTCTATTCTACAAATCGAGAAAGAAGCTTATTTGACGTTTGATAAGTGGAGGAAGGAGTATGGTGGCTTTTATACCGTAAATCTAGGCTGGGGAAAGCGCGTTTTGTTTTTGACTAGCACCTCTGCAGTAAAATGTGTGCTGAAGGACCAAGGGGATAAGGTGACAAGGAGATTTACTTTACCTGTTATAAAATTAGGGTTTACAATACCAGGTAAGAACGTTCAGCTATATTTTTAAAAGGTTTGACAGATAAATGTCATGAATTTTCTGAAAATGGGATGCCACCATGTTTACTATAAATGTATTCTCTCAAATGGAAAATAATATTAATCTACATATTAAATTTCTAAATGGACGAGTTTTGAGTGGCCAAACAGGCTTGACAACTTGGGACCTCTGGAAGATGTTAAAGATTTTGCTGTTAATTTGCGTGCCATAATAATTTAAACTTTACAGATGCGAGGGTCCAGTCAAGACAATTACCATGTTGAGATTTAAATGTTTAGTGAATTAGTTGCTTGGGTTTACTTTTATTAATAATTTAATTGTAGGCCTACTGGGTTTCTTATTCTTTTTACATCTCGCCGTAGCTATTGCTAGACAAGGCAATAGTGAGGTTTCGCAAATTTACGAAATACGATAACGAAAACGGATACGTCACATTTCCATTTTTTTAAATGTATTCAAAACTATGTCTACTTTTCTACCTACGAATTGTTGATGATTGTCGTAAAATACTGACCATCTGTGACAGATATTCAAGGTGTTCAATTCAAACGTTACAAGAATGTGTGACGTACTCTATCCGTTTTCGTTTTCTTATTTCCTAATAAGATCAGTTTCCGAAGATGTGGAGTATCTCCAGGTGGGAATGTGCCATTTCGTAATGATTAAAATAACTGAAATATTAAATACTGAAAAATATTGAAATACTTAGCCTATCTTTAATGAGTTTTTTTTTTCTAAACCTTTTCACCATTTTTGTTATTTAACTATTATCCAACTCTACTATTTTTATATTCATTTTCGCAGGGAGTATAATTTTCGAAGAAGGTCACGTCTGGAATGAACGAAGACGTTGGATTTTAGGATTCCTTCGTGTTTACTCTCTTGCAAAGAACAATGTCGAAAACAAAATAAATCTTGAAGCTGATTATCTATGCCAAGAATTCGACAAACAAGTTGATTCCTTTAATCCGTTGGATCTTGTAAATAATGCCGTTTCCAATATTATATGTACGGTTAGCTTCGGCGACCGCTTCGAATACACAGACGCCAAATTTAAAAAGCTAGTGGACGGAACACGATATATTTTTGCATTTGGAAGTTTAGTAAGCCTGGCAAATGTTTTCCCATTCTTACTCTACACGCCATTGTATAAACATTTTCGTGATACCGTTGACAACCTAAAATCCTTCGTTAACGAAGTTATCCAACAACATGAAAACACTTTCCAATCAGACCATATTCGCGACGTCATCGATGCGTATATTTTGGAATCAAGGAAGGAAGATGCCGATCTGGAAGTGTTCGGGATGGACCTACTATGGCGAACTCTTCTTGATATGTTCTTTGCTGGCACTGATACTACAACCATTACTATTATGTGGGTTATTTTATACATGGTCAATTATCCAGAGGTTCAAAAGAAGGTAGTACATACAGTAATCGATATTATTGCTCTGTTATTTTGCTATTGTTACTGTTGTAAATACTGAATTCTGAATACTTTATTTTCCCAAACAGGAATTGTTGTTAAGCCTACTGTTAACTGATGTTGTTAAAGCTGGTATTGCTTCCGTGATTGGTGTTTTGTTGCTCTCTTGGTGATGTTGCGCCATTGTTGATTTTGGTTATGTGACTACTTTGTTGATGTTGCAACAACAGTGTGCTGTTGTCAGTGATGTGAATGCAGGTGTTGCTTCCGTGTTTTGTTATTGTTGTTGTTGTTGGTACGTCTTTTGCTGTGAATGTTGATATTGATGTTGTAGTTGTCGTTGTTTTAGTGATGTTGGTTTGTTGATGTTAACACCAGTGTGCTGTTGCCACTGGTGTCACCGCTGGTGTTGCTTCCGTATTTTTTTGTTGGTGGCGGTGTTACTGTTACTGTTCTTGCAGTTGATACCACTGATAGTATTTGCTGATGTTGCTGTTGTGAATGTTGGTATTGACGCTTTTGCTGCAGTTGATGTTGCTACTGTTTTTGCTGTACATGTGTTGTTGTTTATGTTTTTCTGTTTTTGCTGCAGTTGATGGTCAGCTAGTTTTGCTGCTACTGCTTGTGATGATGTTGTTTATGCCTAACTGGATTATTGTTGTGGCTGTTGCTGTCGTTGTTGTTGATGTTGCTATTGTTTTTGCTGCAGTTGATGTTGCTATTGTTTTGCTGTACAGGTAGTTGATGTTGATGTTGTTACTGTTTTTGCTGCAGTTGATAATCAGCTAGTTTTACTACTACTGCTTGTGATTTGTTGCTTATGCCTAACTGGATTATTGGTGTTGTTGTTGCTACTGTTTTGCTGCAGTTAATGTTGCCGTTGTTATTGATGTTGCTACTGTTTTTTCTGCAGTTGCAGTTGATGATGAGCTAGATTTGCTGATATTGCTTATGATGCACTTATTGCTTATGTCTAACGGGATTGTTTTTTGTTGTTTTTGATGTTGCTACTGTTTTTGCTGCAGTTTATTTTGATGTTGTTGTTGTTGATGTTGCTACTGGTTTTGCTGTAGTTGATGTTGCCGTTGATGTTAAGCTGTTTTTTCTGCAGTTGATATTGCCGTTGTTGTTGATGTTGCTACTGTATCCGCTGAAGTTGATGATCAGCTTGTTTTGCTGCTACTGCTTGTGATGCTGTTGTTGCTGCAGTGATGTCTACCTGGATGTCGGTTGTTCCAATAATGATAACGTGCCATTTGATCTGACAATGCAGTCAACATTTACTGTAACCATCATAGTATTGCTAATTCATAAATCTGTTTCTTTTTAAAATTAGGTACAACAGGAGATAGACGATGTTTTGGGCCAGGGAAAGGCACCATCGTGGAACGATCGGCATTCGATGCCTTTTCTAGAAGCTACGGTAATGGAAGTACAAAGGCTCTGCAACGTTGCTGCCGTGGTCGTCCGAGCTACCACAGAAGAGATAAACATAGAAGGTTACAAGATTCCAGCAGGAACATCAGTGTTAGCGAGCCTGTGGAGCGTCCATCGGAATTCTGACGACTGGGATAGTCCGTTAGACTTTAAACCAGAACGGTTTTTGACAGACGACTTAAAGGCAATTCAAAGAAAGGATGCTTTTATGCCTTTTGGTGCAGGTATGTTCTGATTCTGACACAATTGATCAAAACAAATCTGAAATTGTCACTCTAAAGCTTTAAAAACACTGATACGCCAGACGAATTGGTCCGTTAACTTTAAACCAGTAAGATTTATAACAGATGACTTGAAATTAAGTGAAGTATACTTTCATGAATTTTGGCCGAAGTGTGTTCTGGTACAAATTGACCAAAACAATTTCCAAACATTAGAAAACGCTGAACGTACCTCGAATATTCACTGTAGTAACAGAGCAGAGTGATAAAATTCAAGGCGAAATTACACCCGCTAAGTGATCTTTAAATGTGAAATCTCTTGCAGTAACCAAGAGTTTACAACTTCTGAAAGTGATCAATTCTCAGTGAATACCATTAACAATTTAGTTCATGCTAAGTGTATAAGGGCGTTTTTATATACCAACAATCATCATTGAATTTTTGTAAAGGTACACACATAATTGTAAAATAAACAATGAAGACCAAATAATTAAAACCTGTACAAATTATATATTTTCTGATTTTCTGAAAGCCTATTTAATAAGGAATGCACAACGAGTGCAAAACTTCAAATTATACCACTTCGTATACACATTTGCAATGACAATAAAAATATTTTGAAAAAAAAGTATTTCCAGTAATTATTTCAAAGCATATCTTAACCATGGCCACTTGATCTTTCAAGTTTTCTTTCAGGAATTATACAACTCCCTTTGCTCTAACTGACTATTGAGGTGTTTTTCAAATTTTAGGTTATTTATAAGTATGTGTCATCCACCAGAGTGAAGATTACATTTTTAAACCACAGTTTCGCTGATAAAATTTTAACAAGAAAATAACTTCAGATAAGTCTCAATAACCAGATTCTACTACCTCTTATGAACATGCAGTCTAAATATCATGGAATTCTGAATTTAGTACTGCGATCTGTAAAATCAAAATGTCAATACTGAAAATAGGTACAAATATATAATTTGAAGATTAACATCATTTTATAATATTCCTTATTAAATTGGATTTCATCAAATATATATTTTATTTCACACGTTTTAATTTTTTCTTTATGGCATAGATTACAATTTCGTGTTTACCCTACGGAAAAAAAACCAATATTATCATAAACGGGCCCTTAATTCGGTAAACTGACTAAATTTATTTATACTATATAGATATATGTATATTTCTGATGTTCTGGAAAACAGAGGTAACGCCACTTACTGTATGACACTTTGTGTTATGATCTGGAAGAGTTCCCTGTCGAATCTAAGATTTGAAATTTGACTTGATAACCTGAAAGGGTATTACTGCTACTTCAACTGCTTCAACTGCTATTACTACTTCTTCAATTATTTTTTTAGGTCGAAGAGTTTGTGTTGGAGAACTTCTAGCGAGGATGGAACTCTTCCTTTTCACGGCTAATCTCATGCAGAGGTTTACCTTTAAGATGGCCAATGGAGAAAAATTCCCGTCGGAAAACGAATGTGATCATGGTCTGACTCGGTCTCCGAAGCCATATAAAGTGATGGCCATTAAACGGTAAACAAGAAGAATAGTTCTTGGGTGGCTTACCACATCTGTGAATGAAGCACACTTCAAAGACATGGACCAATGATATGCGCCATATACTTCAGTTTTAGTTCTTAAAAAGATTTTTGTAGTTACGGAGCTGATTAATTAATTAATTAAGCAATGGATCTTTTTTATGATGGTCGGAAAAGTCAGAGAGAGAGCTTCATTTTTTAATTAAAAAAAAAAACTACCGTGATGAGGGATTGAACCCATGAATTTTCACTTCAAGTCAAATCCGCTCGGCCAGCTATCCTTGACAATAGAACTGGGTTTTAGCAGGAGATAACTAAGGCGCTTTATTTTTGTTTTTAATTAAAAATCCAGCTATTTTGGGAAATTAAACCAGTGAATTTCACTTCACGTTATAACAAGTCCAGCATTTTAACCACTCAACCAATTTTCTTAACAATTAAACCGAGTTTTAGCAGGAAATATCGAAGCTCAGAAACTTGGGAATATACATTTTTTTAGGGGATTTGGACGGGAGAATGATACGTTAGCCGTGGCTCATCCAGATATGAGTACTGGTTGTGTTGTTATGAACTTTTTTGTCAGGTTTATTTTCTGTTCTAAAATTTAATTCCCTAGTCCGGACTTTATTAATTGTATGTTAATAGGCTTCTGTCCCTTGTATATAAATGTAATAAATATTTAGCGCAGCATATAAGACTGCCGTTCTCTACATGCAAAACTTAATTAATTCTTAAACTTAATATTTGACATCAGTAAACATAGTTTATTAATGGACGGAGAATTGAAGTAGTATTGTGGAATGAGTTTATTTCTGTTCTGCAAATATGTTCCTCTTGTGAAGTTTTATTCCGCCGATTGTTTTTATGTTTTAAATTGAGTACACTCAAAATATGATGGTCTAACGTGATGCTATGCTTAAATAAACGTTAATATTTTAACTTAGAATGTAATCTCATTATTTCATAATGTTTTTGTTTTTTTCAGTAATTCGCAACTTAAAATCACTAAGGAAATTATCTTTATCGTTTACACATTGATAATGCCAGTCATAACCAAACCCACAAGAACAAAGTGAATTCTTAACTTACATTGCCCATCACATTTCATTCCTTTCGATGTTTCCTAGTTGAAATGTATAAAACGTAAATATGTACCTCGTTTTGTCAAGTGAAATAATAAGTAACCAAAAACGGATGACATCGACTACACAATTGATACGCAGGGGTAGTCTTCCAAGTTCAGTTGTTATCCCTACATTTGGGGCATTCCTACCAGTACTCAAAACAAATCACAGAATTTTGTGTGAATAGTTTCAATTTTAAGATTGGTATTTATTCTCTAATTTTCACTCCCGTAAGTAAGAATTGGCAAAACATAGTATAAAGTACTACCTTTCCTAAATTCTGGGAGTGTGTAACATCAAAATTTCCTCATCCAAAAAAAAAAGCTTTCAATTCAAGTTATGTTTAATCGTCTTTGCGCTTTTCAGTGGAATATTAAATATTGTTTCTATGCCTATATAAGATACCTACCATATTGTTAATTTACTCTTTCGGTAATCTTAATTTATAAATTTAAACAAAACCTCATTTTTTGTTTTGTTTGTTCTTTTTTTAGTAATTATGATTTTGTTATTTTTTTTTTATTTAATAAATAAGAATGTAGAATACATACTCCGAGAAATGAGATACATGCCGTCGTGACAGGATTCAATATTTCGACATAAATCATGACATCATCAGGATACTAGTGATGACAATTTATTTTGTTTCTCTAAGATTTACAAGAAAACTAAATGTTTATTTTGATTTGACTTGACAATAAAACACTACTGCTTTATTTTGGATTTTCATGTCGTATTAGTTTCTGGGGGGGGGGGATGAATTGTATGCCTTATATACCATTGCAATACACTCGTTAAAGTTACTAATGTAACAGCCGTTTCTGAAGATGAACACGCGGTTTATTCGTTCAATAACTTTCTTCTCTCCCAAAAAATCTGAACTGTATTGTTCTGTGCACGATATGGGCTGTGTCTACAAGAGCAGGAATACACAAAAGGTAATAATAAGAAACAATTAGCAATGTATGTTTTAACTCAAGTGGTAAAAATTTTACCACTTGAGATGGATTTGATTGATTACGCCTAGGCAATTGATTCCATGTTCAAAGACCATATAACATAATATTTTGATTTTTTTATTATAAGCAAATTATGGGTATAAATCCACCTTTTATGTAAATGATTTACTTTTAATTATAATTTTGAACACCGTTTTTGTCATTTCCAGTACTGGGCGAACATTTATATATGCAAAAGATCAGGCTGCTAATGTCTTATAACTCCATACGACACCACTGCAACGCGCGCGTGCAGTTCACATAATGAAAAATATATTAGCAACTACACACGTGTATCATGTACGAACAGTGTACATGGTAAAAGTCACTGTTTACGTCACAAGACACCGATTAATTTGATCTTTCGGCATTTTAAAGTATTGAATGCGATTTGCTTTTATTGTTAATTAAAACAAACTTTTTCAACAGAAAGAACATGTGATTACTGGGGCGGATTGCTATAAGCGGTCTTTAGACTGTCTTAAGCTTAAGACGGTCTATAATCGTGACATCATGCACGGTCTTTAATTATAGACCATTGCTATACCACGGTCTTACGAGTTAGCGGTCTTAATTATTAAAGCCTGCTTGGAGGAGGCTATAAATGGTCTTAAATCACTTACAATGTGGCATCAGCATTATTTT
>JAOTQE010144769.1:0-11523 GCA_025631205.1 Nesometra sesokonis | reverse complement strand
AGATATCTGAGTTTTCTAGATCTAGAAAAGTCAGATATGTCTGAGGTCTGAGTTTTCTAGATCTGAGTTTTCTAGACACACGGTTCATACACCTTAAAACAAGTAAAATTCAAGGATGTTTCAAGGACATTCAAGGTCATATTTTCTAAATTTCAATGATATTCGATCAATGGTCTTGTCATGTGTGGTTCAAAAAATAAAAATGAACTTTGGAGTTTAACGAAATAGATACGTTTTACCTCAACTAAATTTCAATATCATGAAATTTCCAGGACATTCAAGGACAATTAGCATATTCCATGTGTTTCCAGTACTGGAAAATACAGGACATTACCTTTTTACCCTATTACTTTTTTTAATGTCACAGACAGGAATTACTTCGCATTGACACACTCTGGTATGGCTAGTTTGTGCTTAGTTTGCACATAGTTAACAATTTTCTTTGCCGGTAGTGCAGCTAGTTTGTACATCGTTCACAATTGGATCGCAAAATATTTTGCCATGCATAAGTTTCAAACAATTTTGAAATTTCTGTTACAAATTTCATGAATTTACCTGATTAATCAGTATTCTTCCACACATTGCAAGAAAATGGTATGAATCAATGTAAAACCAGGCGCGGATCCAAGGGGGGAGGGGGCAACGGACCCTGGCCCCCCCCCCCTTTTGAAAAAACACCATTTTTAATAAAACGGGCAACACGCCCACCCAGATCAGGAAGTAGGCCCCCCTTTCGGTGGATCCTGGATCCGCCCCTGCAAACTATGCATAAACCAAAATGCATGCAAGCATCAAGGTAGTTTAAGTCATGGGAATTAAAGCCCCATGAGCAACCAAGCATGAACCTGGAACTCATGGTTGAAAGGTAAGCATGTTACCTAGCAAGCTACAGTGCCACTAGATGTAGACATACCCAGCTTTGTCAATGTAATTTTCTTTATTCATCTATAAACTCTTTATATCCTTCTCAGTTTTGTAACTTATTTCATCAAAATTCATGTTTTCACTTTTATAATACCAGATCTGCAGATGATTTACATATCCCTCAGCATAAAAAAACACTTTTCAACACAATATTAGATTTAGTGGGCCAAACATTGGAAAGATCTACCTGATGACATTAAACAATGTACAACTAAGAAACGCTTTTCCCTTACTCTTAAAAACACATTATTTCAAATTACTAAAATAAACTAAAGACAACGATAGACGTTCAGTTTCAATATATTTTTTTCTTTCTATTTTTTTTTTAGTTACTTATCCTCTGTTCTAATGTCCTGTCCGTCACAGTCTTCTCTGTCTTCTGTGTTATTGAAATTTTATGTAATTTTCGTTTCAACAATTAATTACATTTTTAAGCATAATTTTACATGTACGGGCATGCCGCCCACAAGCATTTGCTTTTTGGCATTGTCCTCTTCCTTAAATCATGAATTATTGTTTTCTTTGATTATATTATAATGGAAGAAATGTTTATTTGAATTGAATTGAATTGAACCTGGAACTCATGGTTAAAAGGCAAGCATGGCACCTACCAAGCTACAGTGCCACTAGATGTAGACATACCCAGCTTTGCACAAAATTATTATTAAATATTAAAGATAACATTTTCTTTGTTAATATGCTAAGCAATAAATGTTTGTCTAGACAAGGCTTCATGCAATGTGGATAATTATTAGACAATTACTTCAAATTATTTATCTGACATTTGTATTAGGCTATACACTTTTTTATATATAGTGCAGGGTATGTCTGATTATGAAATTATATGATTACTAATATATAATATTTGGGATCACTCAAGGTTTTTTAATAATATGTGGCAAAGCCAAACCAAAGTCGCAAATTCTAGTTTAATTTCAAATTTTAGTTTATTTAAAAAATATACAGTTTATAAATTCAACTTTCATGCTACCTTAACAATTTTTAGATATATGATTAAATATGTTTATAAAAATACAATTTAGAATGACCTTGATAAACAATTTTTAAATGCCGCTTTCTCAAAACTTACATTTTAAATGTTCGAACTTTGATTGTTTATAACTTCGCAAGGACACATCGTATGAAACTTTTGCATGTTAAATGTAATAATGTGTACTTTTATAATCTATACAAAACTCAATTTTCAGTTGGCTTGGCTCTGCAACATATGTTAAATTTTATAGGCAGACACAAATTTTATTTAAAGAATGACTTTAAAATGTGTGTTGTCTTGTACATTTCGGGAACAATCGTGTGAAAAATCGAGTGATACTTGGTCTGGACGAATTACAATTTATTATCTTGATCGCAACAGCCTCAGCAGCGATGGCCAGATTAAGCAAAATATGGATTAGCTTCCAGGTTAAGTACAAGCTCTACAGGTTACTGGTGGTTTCTGTTCTGCTGTACGGATGTAAAGCTTGGTCGTTAAATGCAGATGATGAGAAAAGGATTCAGACGTTAGAAAACAAATGCATGAGAAGACTACACATTTCATACACTGAACACAAGAATAACAACCATGTGCTTAACATCACTGAATGTTATGTAGCTCCTCATGAACCATGCTGGCAACAGCACGGTGGCAATATGTGAGTTGGTTTGGACACATCACCAGGCATACTAACAGGTCAAAAACAATTATGAAAGACACTGTGGAAGGGGGACATAGACGAGGTAGACAGCGCATGAGCTGGCTAAACAACATTAAAATATGAACATGACTCTCTTTTCCTGAAATCCTCAAATCAGCAGCTAACAGACCAGCATGGAGGAAACTTGCAGCTTCTTGCCTCTCATGTCCCCCAACCAACTAACACAGTTAAGGAATTGAGATGAGATATCCCGATAAGAGACCAATTTGTAGAAGTCTATCTAATCATGACAATAAAGTGACCTCAGAGATCAGACTAATTTGATTTGAGTGGACACATAAATTGAAATTATTAAATATAATTGATACTGGAAATGAAAAAGAGGGAGTAGCAATCAGAAATAGTAGGAAGCAGAAACATATACAAGGAAGGCAAGGGAATTGGGAAAAAAAACTACCGAGAAACGTCTGAAAAATCTGATTAAATCACTTAAAAATATAAACTGAGCATGAATTAAAAAAAATGCACAAAGAAAACTCACAAAATTATTTTCTGAATGGTAAAAATAATTAAAAGTATATTTGGTTTCAATGAAATGTTTAAAAAAATGTTATTATAGAGACATGCTATCGCAACGAGATCTGTTTTATACACTACCTCATTTGAATGTGTGACAATAGCATTTGGATTCTTGACGTGTTCAGATGGACTGTGAGGGCGCATGCCACCAAATGCGTATCCAGCTAGGTGTAGATCATCAAGACCAAATACTATAAAAACAAAAAATTAAATGAATAAATTATTTAACAACAAATGAATATTTGATGATGCCTGTAAGAAACATGTTTCTCTATGAATGGCTCATTCTGTTGATGCTGGTTTTCATTTAGGACCATCTTAGAATTATCTTGCTGCAATTACTGCAGTAATTCTGTTACAACAGTAATAGTCCAATTGATAAAAGAGAAGAGAATTATGGAAAACAAGATGTCGATGTGAGACGATGCAGCCACCAAAGAAAATATAATGCCCTAAAGTTGGTTAAATTAAAAACTTATTTTTACTTCCTTTCACACTTTTCTTGTCGTCTTTGATGTCTCTATGGGGCAAGGCATGGCAAAACCACCAAGAAAGTTATTAAGAAATAAGCAATAAAACAACAGGAAATATAAACAAATAAAAAGAAAATTTGTGTCTATTTGTTCCACAACTTTGGTTGTACTGTAGATGTCCGATTTTGATAACTGACCCCTCCTTGTAAAGCTTACAACAAGTGTAATATGGTTGTTATATTAACTGCATTTTTCAATTTTGCGACAACTTGGTGGTTTTGCCATGGCATGCCTCATATTAGGAGCATCGGATCTAAAATTAACCTTAATAATAAAATAAAGACATGCATATGTGGCAGAACCAAGCCAAATGAGACATAATTTGCAAATGCTAGTTTTCCACAATAGGCCAAAATTGTGGTGGTAATTTTTTTCAAAATTTATTTTATTTAAAAAATATACAGTTTATACATTTATTACACTTACGACATTGGGGTTTCAGCTAAGTTACACTGGTCATTTGAGCAATCCATGAGTTCAGACCTTGGGTAAGGTGGTATATTTTACAAGTTTTATCATAGAATATGGTAAAATAACCATGAAAAATAATCTAAGTGCCAACAATGGCAAGATTTAATCACTGAAATGTTACCAGTGGTCTTGGTAAAATATTCCTCTTTTTAAAGTCTAGTGCAATTGTGGCTTTAGGGAGTGGTGCTGTTAAGTGATGGAAAAGAAGGGGCAGCAGGGGCAGATCTAGCGGAGCTAGAAAGAGGGGCCCGATGCCAAGTTGGACAAGCCCAGGTATGAGGTTTTAATAGGAAAAAAATAACAATAGGTGTGGATCCAGGGCCCGCCTAGGGCCCGTGAACTTTTTTTTTCTACAGATGCTCTCTGGTGCAATTTTAGCACCCCAAAATTGAGCAAAAAAATTTTTTTTTTGTTCAAAAAAGGGGACCCAGGGCCCGTTGGGGCCCCCTTAGATCCGCGCCTGCTTAGGAAGAAGCAAGCATGTTAATAACCAAGATACAACAGCACATCAATTAGTGATGACAACCAAAATGAGTCTCATGGTAGGAAATAAAAAAAAAGTTATTGGTACCATCTAATAGAGCATAATATAAGCTGTAATCTACACTTTAAATGGCATGCATTGGATAAGTAAATCTAAAGATATATTTTCATGTATGGAAACACACTTTTGAGAAACCGCTCATAAAGCAATCAACAAAAATAAACAATTAGAAGACTGTAAATCTGAGGAAACCTGCATGAAGGACACTTTCCTGCATGAAATCTGACATAAAAAGTATATTATAATGAAATATATGCACCAGAGTACTCATAATTGATTAAAAATAAATTTCTTAAAAATTTGATTTAAGACCCATTTTGTTATTTCAATTTGATCTCACCTATGATGCGACTCATTTTGTTGTGAGACCGCAAAACTGAGTCGCAAAAACCAAAAAACAAAACAAAAATTTCTCACATGAGGGTAGTGTTGTCTTTGCTTCATGGTCATCTTCATAATCTTCACCATCATTCTTAAACCGAGCTAGATGGATCGATGAATCACTGCCAAATTTCCAACGATGAGGCTTTATTGTATCCAAAAAACAAAAAAAATTATTATGCATTTTTGTACAATCGACTTTCTTTTTTACAAATCTTGTATTTAATAATTCAGCACAACATCGATAAAATAATGGCTGTTGATTTAAACATCAGATAATCTATCACAGGAAATTCTTTGTTTTTTAAAATTTCCTTCTCTTTAATTAAAAAAAGGACATTTTGACAACCAAAAAAACAAGTTAACTTAATCAAGCATTTACACACTTTATTTTAGGAGTAAACCATTTACAAAATTTCTCATTACATCCAGCAATGTAAAGGAAATGCTGACTGTAAAACAAAATTACTGTATTTAGATAAGGAAAAATGAAAATATACACTTGTTATGCATTACCAATCTTCTGTAACATATCAAACACCGCTGACTGTTTTAAAGAGACAAAATACTGAAAATTCCAATAAAACCAGGATATGTAGAAGGTTAATTTGTGACTTTGGCTACCAAAGTGCCTTTTTTATTGGTGAAATCTGTATTTAAATTTGCATTAGCTATTTGTTACGGTTTCACTTGTTTCTGTGTCTGTGATTTTGTTTGTTTGTTTGTAAACATCCTAAAAGCCAGTTTTCATCAGAAACTCTTGAAACTTGGTCAAAATATTCTGTGACTAAGGATCTCAAGAATAAGTCAAGTTCACATAATCAGCCATAAGTTGTGGCATAGTTGACACATAGACTTCAAACTTGAAGTGAAAGTCCACACTCAATAGCATAATAGTAAACCATTCCTTAAGAAAATACAATGTCATTGGCGAAGGTTTGCACTCTATAAGTGAGGGTGTTTAGTTTTATAAATCATAACAAATATTATGGTCAAAGTAAAATCCAATTGTTAAGGATGACTATGTAAAATTATACTGCAGACAAAATAAAAACTAAAAATTGCTCTTCATCTGAATTATTTTTATGGGTTGATGCTTAACAAGTATATTTTGTATTTGGTCTCACACATTATACGTTTTTATTAATGCATGTCAATTTTGATCTGAAACAATGATTAATATAAATCTTCTGACTTACTAAATTTTGAATAATAGATTGTGAATACCGAGTCCAATGCTCTTCCCTTAAATGAGTCAAACCCTTGCGCAATCCAAGCTTAAAATGATGGGCTCGGAAAATATCCTGAAAACAAATGAAGGTGAAAATTATTAAATCCAGTAGTACTATACTGTGAGATAATCTGTGAAGAAACAGACAGCTACAAATTTATAAGACATTTATATTGCGCCAATTCAAAATTCACCAAAGGCACAAAGTAGACTAGACGTTGCACATTCAATGATTTGCTTCTCCCTTAAGGATCACGTCATGTCCTTTGCAACTACTACATTAGCGCACATCTTCTGTCCATGACAGTAATCGTGTATGGACCAGTACATTAGAGTAGTGCGCTATTCATCTCAAAAGATGTACAGGGTTTTTTTTATAGTGCACATGAGCCATTTGTGTACACTTAGCATACAGTGTAGTAATTATCCGAGAATGAGGACAATGTTAAAATTGACATTCTGATTTAAAAATCCTGCTTATAATTATGCTATTACAATCAGTGGATTCATTGAATTTTTATCTGATTTACAGTAAATTAAAAAACTTTTGATAAACAAACCGTTTCTTCAGGTAATGCTTCAAAGTCTCCAGGACGATGACGCAGTCGCTCTTTGCCATCTTTTCCAGCAAGACCAAACACGGTGAAGTGATCAAGATTTTCCACTACTAGTTCCTCCTACAAAAAATGGGATAGATGGCAATCATTTCACAGAACATACACATGATAAATCTATTGTTGAACCTAGAAGAAATTGTAACACAATTTCTTTTTGTTTTATCTTATTGATATGGTCAAACTGAGCATATCCATTATATACAAAATCAGACACCTGGAAAAGTGTTAATTAGCATAAATTCAAAATGGTCACCAATAATTACAATTACAAGTCTTCTCAGGTAAGGACTATAAACCATAGGTACAGTGTACACATACGGCACGTGTTCACTATAAAGAACCCAGCACACCTTTCGAGATGAGTAGGGGGTTAACCAGATGTACTGATTCATACATTACCCCTGCTGTAGACAGACGAATGGGCGCAAGTGCAAGCCAACACTTGCTGCATGACATAACGTGACCATTAGGGGAGTAGAAAGTCATATGAATGTGTAACACCTAGTCCACAGTGCCTTGAGACTATTAAGTATAAGGCACTATATAAATCAAAAACTGTTACTATTAAAAATGTTCGAAGCTTGATTTTGGATATGACATTCAGTTGCACCTATCAACAAGGTAAAATTAAAAGACATTCTTTTTTCATTACTCCTAGGTTCATCCTATACTTATGGATTAAATGTCGTCGCTGCTTTAATTGTTGTTTGTTAGCCATTGAATATAAAACTAAGTCTTATAACAAGACTTAAGAAGTAGATTTGTTTTGGTTGTAAGGAACCTTGTCATCAGACAGGATTCAAACCCAGTACCTAGGGATTGGAAGGTGCGTACCGTAACCATTGATCCATGACTTCTAAATCATGCTTTATGTAAACAAAAAAACATGCATCTTACCATGCGTTCCTCTGATGTCTTGTCAAAATTCAGATTTGGTTTCCTTGGTTTTTCTTGAGCATTTCTGAAAAATTTAGTTTGCAAATACCAACATTGTTTTTGAAATTTGTAATGCAATGTAGCTTGATTTAGGTAGTGCCTTACTGAATAGTTTCAAGATACTGTGGACTGGATGTTACACATGCGAATGACTTTTTAATCACTTAAGGGTTACGTCATGTCATGCAGCTAGTACTGGCTTGTACTTGTGGTATTTTGTCTATCCACAATAAGGGTTGTGTGTGGACCAGTACACTGGGATAACCAGAATTTTGTTTTCTTCATGAAATTCACCAATGGTTTGTGAAAGTTTCAGATAGAAAAAAATAATATAGAATCTTTTTCAAAATATTGGCCTATTGACCATAAGAAACAGTTTCAAGAGATGAAACATGTGTTGAACTTTTAAATATGAGTATTTGTACACACACTTTAGGAAGGGAGCACATTAAAGTGGTACTGTAGCTTGGTGATTAGCATGCTTGCCTTCCAATCCCGAGGTCCTGGGTTCGAACCTGGCTAAACGCTAGGTTGGTTTCCATGATTTAACAACGCCCCTCCCCAAGCCTCAAAATGAGACTTAGTTTTTAGTTCTCATCCTGTAAGTGGCGATTAAACTTGCTGTTGGATGTGACACTAAATAAAAACATTTTTCTTTTTAAATAAAAACAATAGTCAGATGACCACAATAAAATCTCCACAAATGTTTTTTTACAATTTGGGATTCGTGCATTGTAAATTTAAATGTTCTACATTAAAATAAATATTTAATTTCTCTTAATTAAATAGACTGACCGGGGGTTATGATCAACATGTCCCTTGTCACCAAGACTGTAACCAATGACAACCAATCCACCATCATCTGGCTTTAACTCATGTGATGATACTAGTATTGCTGCTTCTCTGTTAAAAATGTATAAAAAAAAATAAATGTAATACACAAACTACACTTGCAAACATTTTCTGATTGAGAGAGGAATATTCTGGTTGCTATCATTATTTTTTTTAGAATTACTTTATTAATTTCAATGTCAAGTTAGTAAAATGTGTAAATAATAATGTAAGTAGAATAAATCTTAGGAGTTAAAAACAGGCACACATACATAGTTTGAACATTGCCAAACAAAAATGTTTCTGTGCATATAAAGGTATGGAATTAACATTAAAAAATGATATATTACATTTTTCTCCAACGTCTGCTTATAAACTGGACAACAGTATGGCACTGTTTATATATACATTTTGTTCAATTTCATTATTTAACATATGTTGTTAAAATTTGGAGAAATTACTGCATGGAATAAAAACTCTGATTGAAAATTGATTATTAAATTATTATGATAGCTTTCGATTTTAAACATATTCACAAAATGAGTGTTGAGGGCACAGGGAACAACTTACTATACTAAAATAAAGTCAAGACTACACTGCATGTTGCTACCTACAATACAGTTGGAGAAATGCAAAAAAAAGAATGAAAATTAATGCATTAAAACAAAAAAAACTTTCCAACTTACTTGACATAGTACTTGGAGTAATCAAGGAATGTGTTCAGCTGCACTTTCCACAGTAATCGCAATTTGCTATCAAAACATAATACAGTTGTGTCAGCAAGGAGGACGACCACTACCTACAAAAGATAACTGAATCATATTACTAGTCCTTTTGGAAACAAATGTTCTTTTTTTATTTCTCATATTCACATTCATAATTTGACAAGCCATTGAAAGGAAGAACAATCACGTCAATGGACTCCTTGTTCAACATAGTATTGTAACCCGATGGTGTATCCAGAGGGGGTACTTAGGGTGCTCAAGCACTACCCTTCAGACATCCAAAAATATAAAATTACTATGCTAAGATTGGGTCCTCGAGTAGGGGTACCCCCTTCAGTGAGAATAAACCATATTAGGGAAGATGAAAAATGTTAGTCATGGTCTCTTGAATATGATGGTACATAAAAAATTCACTTACTCAGAGACAGAAATTGTTGAGACACTAGGTTTCAGCTTCTTTCACTAAGGACCTTGATCATGTGAATGTTGGAATGCCGTCAGGTGACGCTCAGGTAAAACTCTATCGTAAATCGCGGGGAGCTGCAGGCCTTGGTCGCGGTTGAGGGAGGCTTGATGATCTTGATATGAAGCGCCTCCTTGACCTTACGGGAATACCATTGTTCTTCTTTGCCAAGGATCTGCACTTTGTCTAGACTGACAGTATGTTCAGTCACAGAAAGATGTTCACCAATCCCGGTTGTCTCTCCGATGTAAAAATGAGAGTCATCTTGGTCACATTGGATTTTATACACAACACACGACTGTCTTTCCAACAGGTGAAGGAGCCGAAACGTAGTGTCTCAACAATGTCTGTCTCTGAGTAAGTGAATTTTTTATTTACCATCATATTAGGAAAATAATGCCTTCTTTTTACTTTCATCATTTTGTGGTTGAGCAAACCCCATTTCCCAATTTCTGGATAAAACCCTTGTAACCTGGGGGGGGGGGGGGGGGGGGGGGGCAGATGCCATATTTGCTGATTACAACTGCAAAATTGTGGAATGTATTATGTTCTATAGGCAATTGGTTCAAACACTGGGGTAATCAATACCAAAAAAACAACCAACCATCCTTTAGAGCATTTCACTTTCTTTAGCTGTTGAGATAGCTGGTATAGACAAAGAATCAAATTTACCAATATTTAAATTGGATTGGTGGAGGGGCGTGAAAGGAAAAAAATATTACTCTGTAAAACGGAGTCAAGTGGTAACTTTCTTCTTCTTCTTCTCCTTCCTGTGAACAAACCTTATAATTCTTCCATTATCTTTTGATGGATCTGCCTGAAGAAAAAATATCTTGCCACATTGAACCCTGGACATTCACTTTGGTAGAACAGTCCTGTTAAATGATGTCTTAACCAACCAAACCATGCAACCAACCAACCCACCCACTTTTCCATGAGTTTAGTTTTCTCCCCTCTCTCGTGTCGGATCCCATTATACCCGTACCAGCCGTTTTAAAAATTCATTAATTCCCAAGTCTATTGAACTCTTTACCGCCCAAGTTTCTAGATAAATGTCGTGTTCATTGTAGTATGATAAATGTAATATTTTTAAGTAGGTTTATTGCATGTCTTAAATTGTACTTATTAATTGTAATTATTTACATATATTATTATTTGTATTTTAAATGTCTTTTTTAATTTGTACTATGTGGTGTACAAACAAAACCTTTTCAATTATTCAGAATTGAACGAATTAAATGCCGTCGAAGAGCAGCGTTATTATTAAATGACAGATGATATTATTCGTTTTGTATCCTTCTTAATAAAACATGTTTTTAGAGTAACAAAATACAACATTCCATTTCAATTGTTGTTCAAAGTTCAATCACGCTCCATAGAGTATACTGTAGCTCAATTTGAGCTTGTTTTTAGATTTCTAGGGCTCTATTTAGAGTATATTTTCATTTGATTTGATTTATTTGGTGTTAGAACACCAAGGATAACCCACGAAAGTCCGAGGTGGACTTCAGGGCTGAAAATTAACTTTAAATCATGGTGGCCAGCAGGGGCAGTACGGCAAAAATGATACTGGCCCTTCCAAAGTTATGTTGGCCATGTTTGTTTTTAATGGCGCGTCGCGGTGATCCAGAAT
>JAOTQE010144758.1:0-11523 GCA_025631205.1 Nesometra sesokonis | reverse complement strand
ATATGACTATAAAAAAAAACATTTATTTAACTTATTTATTCAATAATATTTAGTTTGTTCCTCATTTGATAAGAAAATATAATTTTTAATTTGTAGAGCGCATGCTACAAGGTATATCTATGCGCTTTGGAAACATGCGTACATACGAGAAAATACAAAAGTAAAACACAGAGCACAGAGAAAAGCCGACACCCAATCGCTTTCGTCACTGACCAACAACAAAATCCAAAAAAAAAAAACTGGTCAAAACGAGTTGTATCTCGTTCATTCCATACTAGACAATGTTGTCTACAAATATCTAAAAATCATGACACAAACTTGTCAACATTTTACAAAACAAGGAGACATTCTTTAACTTATTGTTATTGTAGTTATAGATAATAAGAACTGGTCAGCGTCTGCTGTGTCTCGGTCATTTCATTTTAGACAATGTTGTCTACAAATGACCAACATAGAAATCACGAAATACTTTAACAAACATATTGTTATTACAGTTATATCTAATAATATCATATAATATTATATAGGCAAATAGATCATGGAATTGTCAATCATTGACTAATAGCTACTCCCACAAAGGCAAAGGTAATAACGTTTATTTCACAGAGTAGCGTTGAGACATTAGTTATTTTTCCACAAAAAATACCATTATTTTAAACAAATTAGTGGTTTGTTTCAATAAAGTTTCATTTTGTTGAAAAAACAGCGTTTTTTCAAGACAAAATAATATTTTGTCAACCTAGTAACTTTTGGCGATACAAAGAAAATATTTTTGCGAACAAAATGCTATTTTGTTAAAACAAATATTTTGTAACAAAAATAGTATATTCTAACAACAGAATACAATTTTGTCGTCTGTTTAAAAAATAATTGAAGACTCAGTATTGTGTTTGCATATATATTTAGCTCAAATGAACCAGTCCCTGATTATATTCATACAGGATATGTTTTATCCTTAGTTCAGTAGACTATGCTATGCTTCACCTAAAATTGCTGTAGGCTTAGCTAGTTGATCTGAATGGGATCGATGTTGTTTCATCTACAGTCTTGTTTCACCATACAGGATACATTCAGTTGAATGAGTTGTTGATTTGGTGTCTGGATGATCATCTCCGAGGAAGAGTTGGAATATCCTTAAAGCTTCATCGAACTGATAGCGTGCACGTTCGTAAAGGTTATTGGCAAATAAGAACGCTTGTAAGCTATACCTGAAAGTCAATGAAATGTCTTGTTTCATCTGAATACATTTAGTTGACAAATGATTTCAGTTTCTCCAATGCCACCGTTGTTGATTTGGTGTCTGGATGATCATCTCCGAGGAAGAGTTGGAATATCCTTAAAGCTTCATCGAACTGATAACGTGCACGTTCGTAAAGATTATTGGCAAACAGGAAGGCTCCCAAGTTGTATCTGAATAAAAAAAAAACGATTAAACGTTAAGATTATAATAATTTACAAAGCAGATACGCATAAACCCTATCCAACGAGGAGTCATAGTGCTGTATCGTTTTTCTGGACATCGCCAACTAACATCAGCAAGCGAGGATGCAATTTCTAACACATCATCAGTGAAACGACTAAAAGATACACAAAGCAGGGTCCTGCACAAACTGTTACACGCGAGTTCAAACATTTGTTAATCACTGCACGCGTGCGTTTTGCATCTCTTTATTTCTGTATGCGTGAAACACTGAAATACCAGTTTGGGATTCTTCTATGAATCACTGATGGCATACGTACCTAACAACTGCAACGTCAACGTGGTTCTTCCCATAAGCCTGCACCATGATATTCAAGACGCCTTTGAATAGATCTCCCGCCAATTTGTCATTTTTATCGTCATATACGAGAGCAATGTTGTTCAAGATGGCTGCCACACGGGGGTGACTCAATCCTATTTCATTCTGGGTAATCTGCAAATCCCAGAGATGATGAAGCAATCCGTCTTCCAAACGACCTTGTCCATACGAAAGCTCCCCAATCTAAGAATATTAATGTAATTTTTAAGATCTTGTTTTCAAAATGAATCAACAGAAAATACACCAATTCTTTAACAATTTAAATGATCTGTCTATAACAAAAGTACTCATACACCTTATAATTGAATATAGTAGCCACCACCTTCGCAAATAAATATTTGTAATTTAATAGTTTGCTTCAAATTATCTGGAGAAGCAATTACGATGATGTTTTTAAAGGATTATTAATTTCAACCACAGATAATCTGAAAGAGATTTCCCATATTGCTGCTGCAACAATTGTTTCCCTATACTCACCAAGCAATGAGACACACGCCATCGTGACACGATTCAATATTTTGTCATCATTAGTAATCGATTTCTGAAGATGACATAATTTATGTCAAAATATTGAATCCTGTCACGATGGTATGTATCTCATTGCATGAAGTATGTATTGTACTTAAAGTTGATTAGTGGCCCTTTCAGAAGTATCAACAATAAGAGATTTGGAATTCTTTTACCTGACCAACGATTGCAGCCACGTAATGGTGGTTCTTTCCTAAGACGTCAGTGGCAATCTCTAGAGCTCTTTGAAGGTATTGCTTAGCTGGCTCTGCCTTCTCTTTAAGTCGAAGAACAGATCTGTAACAAAAAACAAATACACGATGGCGTGTATCTCATTGCTTCGTGTATGCATTATACTTTCTTAAAAACGAATATGTACACACAAAAAAGAGAATATATCAATTTCAATAAGAAGCCCATTATGAAAGAAAACAATCCTTTTTGCTTTGTAGAAGTCATGTAATAAATTAGCACACCTTAAAACAAAGAAGACTTTATGTAGTAGATACAGCAACATAATTGGTTTGAGTCCTTCTGAGTTCTATTGTTGGAACATGTCTTCTCAGGTGAAGACAATAAGCCACATGTAAACAAATGGTTTGTGTGCATTCGAAATGGCTTAGAACATCTTTATAAAGGAATAAGATTAGCTAATTATTAATTAAGAATCACTTTTTAAATCCGACAAAATATGTAGGCCTATAAAGAGAAGTCTACACGATCATAAGCAAAAGAGAATGATTGAGAAAACATTTTTCATTTTAAAAAAACGTTTCCAGGTTGAGAGGATACCAGCATTAAAGGACAATCGACCTGGTCCAAAAAAATCATTTCGAAAAAAAAAAAACCTTTTTCGACGAAAAGTTCATGCAAGTGTTCTAGGCTTAAAGAAAGGTGATGAACGTTTTTTTTCATAGTATTGTATATACCTATAACGGAGTACAAGGTCATTAATAAGGGATTGTCTAACAAATATTATAATAATTAGATTGCAAACAAATATTTACCCTATTCCAAGCAGTGCTTTTACCAACTGTAGTTTCTGTGCCGGTGTGCGAATTTTGTTCATTCGACTAATGACATCTTTGAGGAACTTTTCGGCATCGTCGAGTTCACCAAGACTTCGGGAAACCAATCCGAGTTGTATCAACACCTACGAAAACAAAATAATTGAGTTAACAACTAAGTTCATATCGAACCATGGCCAAAACAAACATTCGGATGAATGGATTCATCTAGCCATAATTGCTGTCAGAAGCTATGGCTGTAGAAATAATTGGAAATCCTCCCTTATCATCTCTTATAGACTACTTTAGTTGTTTATGAATTGAACTTAGTTCGTACTCGAAAAAAATTGTTATGAGTCTTTTATTTCCTTGATCTCGCCTTTTTTGAGCATTCACATTGAAAATTAGGTGAGATAAAGGCACTGATCCCGATTTCTGATTAGATCATACTTTGATATGAAGTCAGCTAATCACTATTGACTACTCTACTATTAATTTTAAATACATCGAATAAATTTTGAAAATGAATTTTAGGATTTTGATTGTAATGCATAATCTGAAAAGATGACCACTCTCTTCGGGAGTATTCAGTGTTTCCGTGGATCAAAAATTGTTTTTATCAGCCATTTTATATATTTTAAGTTATAGGTTTAGAGAGTAGCTTGATGGTTAACCTACTTTCCTTCCAAAGGTTATGGGTTAGAATCTGTCCTTAAAATCTCTAAAAACGTCGTTTATAAAGTAATAGTTGTAATCTTGTGAGTGGCAAGAGAACTTGAGGTTGGATGTAAATACGTAAAAAACGCCAAATACTTTTATATTTAAAATCAGTAAAATTATATATTCTACAATTATAATCAAGTGAATTTCACTTGTATAAAATAAGACCAAGATTCTGATTTCTGTAACCGATGACCCTAAGTGAAAATATAGTCTGATGGTAACCACTCCTGTACTGGCGTTCTTACCTCTAAGACTTCTGGGTGTACACATTGTCGTTTGTACGTATAGTGTCTGTGGTGGTAGACAATCGTGGAATGCTCTTCCTGGTACTTAGCTTCCAATGCCTCTAGTAGACGTTCGTAAAGGGACCTGTAGAAAAACGATAACCAAAAACATTTTGTAAATATCAAATATCTGAATAAAAAAATGATACACAATCCTAATGAGATGTGCAGCTTCCAAAGTTAATTCTGAATTATCTTTACTGTCTATCTGGTATACTTGGGTTTTCTTAAAATTTATGAATACATACCGTAACTAATCAACAATTAATATAACCAAACGGTCATATCATGTAAAGCACTAACATCTAGCCATCATGGTTTTATGCTTGTTGTGGGGATTATACGATGCGCGTAGCGCGGGTCAGAGCAAGTGAGTCGAATCTCTGGGGTCTGGTCGCGGTCCAAATTGCACTTATAGATTTATATTTTTTTGCACTTACGTCAATTGTTCGAGTCAAATGTAACTGGGTAGTAAAAACGATACTAATGGGGTGAAGAGGCAAGCCACTTTTGGCTTCTGTACGCCCTGCTGTACCGGCTGTATTTCTATGTTGTTTGTTATTAATGAATGTTTGAAAGAAAAAAAATCTAAAGGTTCACCCCCATGTCTATACACTGTTATTGTAAGAGCTATTATTCACACTCTTTACGAGCAAATAAGAAGATTCTAAAACGTTTTCTGTTCGTAACACAGTTAAGCTTTGTGTTTGAATTTGAAACATAAACGATGTTATTTCCTACGTTCAATATAGAATATTGAACCACCTACAGTATAAAGTACATCAATTATTTACCCTATTAATCAGAAGAGTGTTCCGAGGGCTCCATATCGAGCTATATATAATTCCCTATGCGCCCTCATTCCTTAAAGAACGGTCAGTATTAGATATTGGATCTAAACCAATACCTTAGTAGGATTACTATCAATGCGTGATGTAAAATCAAATTTCTGACCTTGCTCCCTTTTGAAGACCTAGCTGCATAAAGAATCCTGCCATGGATTTTATCAGACCTGCCTTATCCCGTGTAGTATTCCATGATTCAGCTTTAGCTAAAGTGTCTAGGTACGCCTTCTCCACTTGTTCATAACCACCAAGCTATAATAAATAAACATTAAAATAGGTATAGGAGAAAAAATATGAATTGAATTACTTTAGTAAATATAAGACGATAATATACATCTGAACATGAATTGTCAATACTCTTGCGAATCGGGATTAACAACCCCACCAGCTTGATTTCAACACCTCATAAAAATGATAGTATTTGTTTATATATTTTGTCATAAATTAAAGTTAAATCAGCTGGATTAAACTTTAGAAACAGGAATTACTGCTAGTAAGATGTATTGACCATAAGTTGCATAGAGAGACAAAAACGTAGTGATTGGAAGCTGGTTTTTATGAGATGCAAAAGTAAATAAAAAAGATCGAGTGTCGGATCCAGTGGTCTACTCGAGTGAAGTGGCAACCCCAAAATGGTTGGTTAAAGGTCGCCTCTAAAAGAGCCAATGACTCACTTATGACCCCAGGAAGCGAAAAAGAACAGTAACTAAAACAAACTAAAACAAAAACTATAAAAGCGGTCGAAAAAAAGAGAAAAAATTTAGATTTTTTTTGGGTCAAATCTGTCAAATTTGTCAAATCCAAACAAAGATCTTGTAACCTGGTTGGACTAGTGGGTGAATTGGGCAGCCGAAAATGTTGGGCCGTGCAGGCACTAGCATTACCAGAACTGAGAGATGCAGAAAAGAATGGAAGGGTATATAAGTTGTAGAAAGCAGACAAAGTAGTTACAGTAATTGAGAGTTGGTTTCGGAGAGAGAGAGAGAGAGAGAGAGAGAGAGAGAGAGAAAGAGAGAGAGGGGGGGGGGGGGGAGAGAGAGATAAAAGTAATGAAGCATTGTCCAAAAGTTGAAGAGAGTAGTAGAAGTAATTACAGTATACAGTACAGTAATTGGAAGCTTGTTCCTGAGGGATACAGCAGTAAAGATAAAGGAAAGTTTGCCATCCCCACCAAGCGGAACCATGGGTCGGCCACTGAGAGCATTGACAAGTTGCAATGGGTATTAGTAGTAGGTATATAGTAATTGGAAGCTGGTTTCAGAGAGATGCAGAAATAAAGATAAAAGAGGATTGACCATAAATTGCAGAAAGTAGAATAAATAGTAATACTAATAGTTAGCTGGTTCCAGATAAAACACTGACCACACATTGCATAAAATGAAGTATGTAGTACTTGGAAGCTGGTTCCAGGGGATGCAAAAGTAACGGTAAAAGAGCATTGATCATTATGTTGTAGAGAGTACAAGAAATACGCTAGTAATAGTATTTGGAAATTGGTGGATGAAGAAGACAAGTAAAGGATAATTGACCATGAGTTACAGAGAGTACAAGAAT
The DNA here is from genome assembly GCA_025631205.1 of Nesometra sesokonis. Taxonomy (NCBI): domain Eukaryota; kingdom Metazoa; phylum Echinodermata; class Crinoidea; order Comatulida; family Antedonidae; genus Nesometra; species Nesometra sesokonis. The sequence goes on along the minus strand of JAOTQE010144758.1, from coordinate 4,804 downwards.
TGGTAATAAAAAGTGAAAGCTGATTCCAAAGAGATACAGGTGTAAAGGTAAAAGATCAAATACGCTGCAGAGAGTATTAGAAGTAGTAGTTATATGAATTGGAAGCTGGTTCCAGAAAGATACAGAAGTAAATGGAAGGGTACATTGTCTATAAGTTGCAGAGAGCAGACAAAGTAGTTACAGTATTCGAGAGCTGGTTTTAGAGAGATAGAGAGATAAACGTAATGAAGCATTGACCATACGTTGAAGAGAGTAGTAGAAGTAATTATAGCGATTTGAACCTAGTTCCTGAGAGATACAGCAGTAATGATAAAGGAGAATTTGCCAAGTTGCAGAGAGTAGAAGTAGTTAATAAGAAGCTTCCATTCCAGAGGAATGTATAATTGAAAATAAAGGTTAATTGAACATAAGTTACAAAGAGTTGTAATAGTAATTCTAAGGTGACTCAAGAGATAAAAAAGTAAAAGTAAATCATTGGCCGTAAATTACAGAAAGTGCAAGGAGTTACAGTAACTTTAACCTGGTTCAAGAGAGAGAAATAAAAGTAAAGGACCAGTTTTGGTTGAATATTTCGAGACAGACAAGAGATTAAACAATTAAATTTAAATATATTATATGTATTTAAAAGATATAGGCACACTTACCAATTGCCATGCTTTAATAAGTTCAAATTTGCCCTCTTCAGTTGCCATCAGTCTTTGAAAGACCGCAATGTTTAGAATAGTGGCACGTAGACGTTTTAGATCACCAGCTTGAGAAAACAAGTATGGTACTTCCTCTGTCTGTAATAAGGGAATGGTAAACATAAATTCAGATATTGAAATATTGATATACTGACAATCTATAATGTGACCCTGCAATTACAAAGCACAAATTAAGTCTCAAAGGATCTCATCACCAACCTTCACATGCATATAACATCATTTACACTACGACCAATGCTCACTACGACCAATGCTCAATATATGTTATTAGGTCTACAACATTACGAGGAATCACAGAAACTTTAATGAATGGGGTAACCTGATATATAGTAGAAACCAGCCGAGGCGAAAAAGTCCTTCGAAAATCTGGCCGACCAGCAGTAACATTAAGCAGTAAATAAACCAATTTCCTTTAATTCATCGCTGACTGATTAAACGTTAATTGCAGAAAAACAATGTACACAATAATACAGGTAATGTATGGTCAACTATTAAATATAAATAAAAAAATAACAAATAACATATATTTTTGTAGGATAATTAGTCAATTTAGATTTAGGTGTTTTGCCTTATTAGATCTTTGAAAATATTTATAATAAAATAATAAAATAAATAACAGAATAAGGTAATTAAAGGTAAACGAGGAGAATGAACAGAACAAAAGAAAACAGGATTGGTGATGGCGGTGCGTACTAGCTACCAAACAATGGTCGTCTCTCGCGTCCTGCTTCAACTATTGGTGGGGCCAGTGGAAGCCAAAACGAAAGTAGGATCAAGAACTGCTAAACCATCACAAACGTATCGAAGGCGCTGGTTGACAGACAGCTAAACTGTCTAATATCAATTAAGCAAATGGTCAATCATCATATCATCATCATCATCATCATCACCATCACCCACATCATCATAATCATCATCATGGAAAAAATTTATAATATTTAATTTAAAAAATGTATAGTTACATATCGATCATCAATATCCTTCCTGTTGAAGAAATCAGCTAAGTCGAGGTAACACTGGCGTTTGAGTTCTGGTGTGTTAAGGTACTTCCGCTCGACTGCCTGTCTAAGATGATCGTGGAAGAAGTTAAGCACTCCGTTACGGTTGATTACATTTTCTTCGAGGGACAAGTAGAACGGAGACCATATTCTTGAGGTTACCTGAATAGAATGGAATCATAAAAAACATATTGATACATTTTGATATTCACAACAGAATTCGAATATTGTGTCTTTAGCACGACGCCATACTTGTTTTATAATTCGGAAACCATCAGGCAAAATATTGGGGACGCCAACTGGTGGAAACCGAGAGCACTAATACGAGACCTCTGAAAGCGATATGCTAAAGTTTTCATCAAGGAGTGGATGGCTGCCTATGAAGATGATGATGTTGATGATGATGGTGATGATGATGATGATGATGATGTTGATGATAATGATGATGATGATGATGATGATGAGAAGGCGGATTATGATGATAATGATGATGATGATGATGATTATGATGATGGGGATGACGATGTCGATGATGATGAGAGTGTCACTATCATATACGATAATATAAAACATCAGTCAGTAAAAAAAAGAGGCAGAAAGAGACAAAAGTGGGTAAACATGACTAAATGGATACTAAATTTGGTATTTACCGATGCCCAATTGATGACACAGAGCCGAGGTTACCTGACCAGGTGCTTAGAGACACCTTTACCACACTCATCAAATGATACTCAGTGCCGTAGCCAGCATGAGGCAGACGAGGCGGTTGCCTCGTCTGGAATTGTCAAAATTTGGCTTTTGAAGGAGGACTCACCCTCTGAACTTCAACAGAGAGGGTTCCAGTCCGAGAAATCGTACGTGACCCCCAGACCCAGACCTCGTCTGTTTTTCAACTCTGGCTACGGCCCTGATACTTAAAAGCATGTTATACTGGTATGCTCAAAAAATGAGAAGGTAAACTCACGTTTAGGTACTCTGTTAATTCGGCTTCTGTCATCCCCTTGTTTGAACACCACAATGCCGTTGTAGTATCTCTGACAAGTCCAGGCCTGAATCATAATGAAAACACAATATATTTAACTTATAATGCATTATAATGTTACTACGTAATATGTTTATGACAAAATTGTGTCCAAAAAAGAAATTACTATTCTGTCTTTTCGTAAGATTTATGAAAATAATTTATCACGTTAAAATGCATACTTATAAGCCACTAAGCAATGTTACAAATATATTCCTAGTTACATTTGTAAACCTAGTGTCCAAAATTATAGTGTGTCTTTCTTTATCATGTTTCAAAGATTAACTTAACTGTATCAATAACACTCACCTTTCGAATGATCCAGTTTCAAAATCAGCTTCTAAACGTTCTAGGATTTTAACAAAAAGCTCACCAGGACTACTGGCTTTTAGGTAAGTTTCGATCGCACTAGTTAACTGATAGAAACTCCCATACATTCGAATCTAGTAGACAATCAACAAATAACAAGATTATCAATCTAAGATTACAAATGCTACACATCGTAAATTTGTAAGCTGGTATAAAACATTGAACAAAAACAAGTTTTGTAAAAGGCAAACTAGGTTTGACGCTTTTTTGAAACTTCAATTTTTCACTTTTCACCAAACGGTGATTTATAGAAAAGTTAATTGTTCTTTAGTAGCTATCGGTTGTCTTAAAGGCTCAAATTTACACTGCCTCATTGACAGGTATTGATAAGTATCAGTGATGTGATCTGACATAAATTCTTTGTTGGAAAGATGTAGAAAGTTTTAAAAATTGTAAAACTAACACCACATCCTGAAATATGCACTGTATTTTAGAAAACAGACCCATGACTAGACGTATGTTGCCATAGAATTTGAAATGAATCTGAACTACATTTTTTAAAAATAGTTCACAATGATTCAATGATTATCGGATTTTGTACGAATCAGTGCCGTAGCCTGCATGAGGCAGACGAGGCCGTCGCCTCGTCCGAAATTTTCAAAATTTGGCTTTTTAAGGGGGAGTCATCAAGCGCACGTCTAAATGTCAAAAAGCGCACCATATTCATTAATTAGGCATTCTCTAGTATGGTCTGCTTGCTTAATAGTGAATTTTCGCAACTTTGTGAAATACGATAACGAGGACGGATACGTCGTATATTTTTGTAACATTTGAGTGGAGCACCATTAAATATCTGTCTCAGTTGATCAGGAATGTACGACGATAATCAACTATTTGTAAGTAAAACATTGAATACATTTTGAACACATTAATAATACTTTTAAAACGAATGTGTGACGTATCTATGTTTGCTATCGTATGTTCGTAAGTTGCGAAATCTCCATAGGTGACCTAGATTGATATGGTGAGTTCTGGTGAGAATTTACACAAGTGCTCCGTTTAACAGCAAACAGTGATGCATGTATACGCGTACGGTAATGAAATATACTTTCAAGAGTAGGCCTATATAAGTTTAAATGAAGATTATTACCTCGTCCATCAGTGACTTTAGATAGAGCGGGTTACTGGTTTGGTCTGCTTGTATGATCATATCCATCTGTTCTTCACTGAGAGTCTTAGCATAAAGTGTCATATACTCTGTGATTATTTGCTTTTTCTCGTTCGATTGTAATGGAAATATCTCGAATGTTGGCCATTCGTTTGCCAACACAGCATCGTAAGCCTGCAAAGTGGAATAATATGTCATATAAAATACCCAAACATTTTTTTCAAAATAGATGCGCGATTAAAACATAATTTGAAAATACTAAAGTAGGGAAGAAAGGAAACCAACCATTTTCAAGTATAGGACACAAATGTGAGATTTTATTATTTGTTTCCCAAACCCTACCAAATACTTTTCAAATTTGTGTGGTAAACGTTTTTGTGATAAACGTTTTTTGTTGAAGTAAACTTAATATTTATTTAATTTAGACTTGCTTGCATATTTAGTGTTTTAATTGCTTCACTGCAGAAAATGATATTATATATAGTAATATGAGAGTAACCTTATTGGGTTTTATAAAGAAAAAAAAAAAAAAAAGGGGATTATTTACCCCGTTTCCTTTATTTTGGGCTCTTTTGATATGCGCTTGATTCATATGCAGCCCTGA
>JAOTQE010144757.1:0-23150 GCA_025631205.1 Nesometra sesokonis | reverse complement strand
GGGTCAGTTGTCAAAATGAGGGGTCAGTTGTCAAAATGAGGGGTCAGTTGTCAAAATGAGGGGTCAGTTGTCAAAATCGGACATTTGTAACCAAAGTTATGGAACAAAATATACAACAATTTTCTTTGTATTTATTTATATTTCCTGTTGTTTATTTGCTCTCAATAACTGCCTGTGTGACAACTTGGTGATTTTGCCATGCCTTGCCCCAATTAGTCGTAAAACTGTCCTAAAAATCTTAATCCACCTATGTTCTGTTTCTATTTTTTTGTCTCATCAAGTCAACATAAAAAAAAAAATAAAATGAAACAGAAAAACAAAACATGTTAGTGTTATTATTGATTCTCTAGAGTATGTACATTACTTTCTACCATTTTTAATTAGCCTCACAAGAGGAAAGCTCTAGGTAGTATATTTTTTGTACACTGTTGGTCGGGCAGTGACGACTGTTGTGATGGATTTGTTAGACAAAGTTTTTTACCATATAAACTAAAATTTTATAAGTCCAGTTGGTTTAAAACTTCAAAGACTGAGAAAGAAATCAAGACAAGAAGACGGACCATTGATTTTGGGCCTTCTCCAATTATTATTTTGTAGATTGTTTCCACCATGGCAAAATGCCGTGGTACGACAAAGCCTTGGCCATTCAAATATTGAATGAGTTCAATATTTTGCTACAGCGAGTACAATATTTTTTTGTATCCCTAAAGCTAGTCATCAATATTATAATTATTATTCAATATGGCTTACTTGTAAGGACCTATTTGTCAGGGCTTAGACTAGGCCTGCCGCCAGCAATGAAGGCCTGGTAGCCTACATCTTCAAAATTAATGATCCATGTCTTTTGCAGATATTCGCGAAAAATCATTAACAGCAACTCTTGTAGGTTTCTTTATTACTTAGTAATTCTTATAATCAAAAATAGGTAGTCAATTGTGCGCAACACCATGTTTTAGCAGGTGGTTAAGGCGTGATTTACAAATTATTCCAGGCGACAAATCAGCGATCAGATACGATTTTATTCTATACAGATGCAACTCAAAAACGCGTCCGATATCACAGTCGTCGAGACGGCGATATTCAGTTTAGGTAGATGCTCCTCCCCCTTTACATGGCCCATTGCACATGCATGCTTTGCGGGCAAACTGCGTCTAGACGACGTTGGTTCTAAAATTGTTCACGTGACAAGACTGTAGGTTCAACGATCAACTGCGTTGAGTGCCACAGAGGAGAAATGCCTTCTGTCGAGAGTATTCTTTAGACGACACAGTGTTTAACTTTTCTCTATGACAGCAAGGGCATTAGAGTTGAGAACATGTTATAAATTTACTCATGTGCTATTACGTAACAACAGCGTTGAAGGTTTTTAAGTATTTGAAGTTTTTAAGCCAGGTAATTTTTTACCATTGCAAAAATTTCTCACGAGCATCAGAATATTCATGTTGCTGTACAAGTAGGCAGCGCCTATATTTAGGCTGTCCATTCAATTCAAATAGTCAAATAACTGACACAACCCAGTGCATAAGCAAAACGACGACATTGAATATATCCAAGTAAAAAAAAAGAATTTTTGAAATTGGACCACCAGATGGGTACTTACCCACCACGTAACCCTCAGCTCTCTAGGGAATCCCTGGAATTTCTGGTCCCAAAACAGCCGTAAACAACACAAGTCTTCGATGTCATCCATACCACGTCATCAGCGATGACCTTGGATTTTAATTAATCGTCAATTAAACAATTCTTAGATTTTTAAAAATTACTTGGATGGTAGAAGTACTGTTTATTAATGATTATTGTTATGTTAAAATCGATGTCATTGAAAATTATTAATTACACTGCAAGCAAAATGTTTTCGAACGAGTTTGAGCCGTCGCTTAGGAATTTCCAATTACGCGCTGTGGTCAGAGCTGTTGCACGCGCTAGAATGTTCCAATTCGTGGTTTGTAAGAATTGGCTGTGTGTGGATAGTTGCTATGTGCAGAAACAGTTTTTTTAACATCATCATGCTTTTTCTTTGCTATTTTCAAGCATCTTTTGTGGTGTTCTTTATATACAGTTGATTTTAAACATTTTATTTAATACTTTTTAACTTCGTTTTTATTGTTAAATTAGCATTAATTTTAGCCTGTTCAAACCAATAATTATAGTGTTTTATTGATAAATTTTTATGATTTGATATTAATTTTATATTTTATTTTAAGTTTGAGTTTGAATGTTGTACACCAGTGTATTTGTTATTTGCATGCTGTGTAAATTGACGATGTTTCTGACATGTGAACAAGGACAAAATAAGAAAACATGTTTTTTTTTTTCAATATAGACTCATACTGTACTTTTATTTAATTAAATTCATACATGTATTCATGTTTTTGTTCTGCTGGCATTAATAAGTAATAAAACGATTCCTACAATACATAGCATAAAATATGGTAGTTATTAAGATGTTCAATATGAAGTGTTAATTTTTTCTAGTTTAATTTTCTACAAATCGGACAATGCACATTTGAATTTCTATTTATTTTTTTAATAAATTCATCTTGAGAACAATGTTGTGTTGATTAATTTTACAAACAGATAATATAATATGAGGCATGAGTTTTATGTTGTATAGGAATACAGTACAATTATTGGGAGCACAAATTTATTAGTTTTTGGATGCATTGATAATTTATTTTAATTAAAAAAAAATAATTATACAAAATACAATAATAAGATAACATTGTCATGGCTTTGTCAGTTTTCTTATGGTGTACAGTTCAGACAGCTCAAGGAGGCACTAGTCAGCATCCGGAAATACCTACAGCAGAGAAAAACACTGAAAACCAGGTCTAAACTGAAAAATAATATATCAAAACAATATTATAAATCAATAATTATGATATGTAATTGTTAAATGGTACAAATTTAGGACAACCAGGGAACATCCCTGGGACAACAGAGACGTTTACAGATCCCTTTAGACAGCGACAGATACATAATAATTTACACGTGTTGTAAGCTTCCAGATGTCGTGGTTTGCAGGGTCTTTCCAGTTACTTTCCAGAACAAAACAATGATGTGATACAAGGGCTTTCTGATTAGCTAATACGGTGTAAATGGGCTGAACCAAACTTGTTCCCCTCGATATGGACCAATCAGTAATTAAAACGACCCCAACATTATTTTTCTAGCGAGGAAGAGGAGTGCCGGCTAATGACGTAATGTAAAAGCATTCTCCTTGGCAAAGATATTTTGCCTCCGAACATACGCCAATCACAGCGAAGCTTTCTGTGAATGAGAAATCGCTCACCCGTGACACCCGCGCTTCGAACTGCATAGGAAGTTTCTCACTTCGAGAAAAATCGACCGTTGGTCACAAAATAATATTTCGACACCTGAAGACGTTATCCAATTTCAATATTTTTTTCAGAAATTAAATTTCATACATGTACGCCTATCTATTGTCTTATTTTTTTTGTATAATAATTAGCAATATAATTCAGTTTAGGTCGCTGCCGATTCTGTCCGGGCATTGTCGTGTTGTCGCGGAAATCCTGGCGCCGCCGCGATCGGACCGAGTTAATTGGAATCAAGCGTCTCTGAACACGAACATCCTACTTGGCATACCTGCCAACCCTACCGATTTTTCGACCTTCCTACCGTCTACAGCTTTTTGTAATTTAATACAAAAAATAGAAATGTATATGAAAACTGTGCAATCCATCAAAAAACACGAAAACACGTAGTAAATCTGCTCTACAGAGCCGCCGGCAGGTCTGGATTTCGCCAGACCATTTTTTGGTCAATGCAAAAAATATAATTAACAGAAATAAAATAACCAAAAATAAAAAAAATAAAATAATAAATAGATAAAGAAAAATTAAAACCATCATCAATTAACAAGACAAGAAATCTCATAAGTTGAGTTTATCTTCAACATTAGTTCTATAAACCGCGATATTTTTATGTCGTCAATCACACAAAAACTCTCTGTGGAAGTGCCATTTCCGGGCATGTAGAGACCTTGAATTTTAAAATTTTCTTACCTTGGCCCCACCATGGTTGGGGCTGAGGTAAATTGGGCACTCTAGCCAGACCACTTCAAAATTGCTTCCGGCGGCTCTGCTCTAAAAGCAAGCATATTCAGCCTAAGTACCCTAATAACAAAAATCGGGGGTGAAATGACCTTTTTTTAGCTCATCAAAGTTAAATGCGGTAAGATGAGGTGCATTTGCGTTCAACCAACTTGGCGACGGCGAGATGGCCTACCGCTTTCGAGAGTACAAATGTTGGCAGGTATGACTTGGGTGATGGGTGTGTAACCGATCATGTAAAGTTTGCTAATATATGACTTAGTTTAACAATGTTAACATCGTTTAATTTTATTAACAAAACACACACACAACGGTCTTTGCAATTAGATTTTTATAATCGTCCAGTTGAGCCCAATCGTCGATCAGTCTAAACAAGAGTGGTGTCGGTACCTTCATTTCATCCATCAGCAGGCTGCCGAAAGAACACCTGTCACATTATAGAGAGCTAAAAATAGATTCAATGAGTAGAGTTATCGCGACGTAGGTGAACTTTTCACCAGTCTGTCAACTTGTACACACAAATCGTGTTTTTAGGCTACAAATTCTTTGAGAGCTGCCAAATTTTGTTTAAAAATAGGTTACCAGATATAAGCTGTAAAATAAGGCAGGGTTTCAGGTTTCTTTCCAACTTTGTGAATATTTTGACATTAAGTTTCACCGACACGCATAAAAAAACATCATTAATCATGTCTTTTTGCTGGTACGGAATACGGAATACACCTATATAATAGCACACGCGTCTGAAAACGCCGAGTAATCGTCTCAGCGCTTCACCAGCGTCGAGACGACAGTTTGAGTAGCTAATGAATATTCATATTGTTCACTAATTAGATCGCCGATTGTTAAAGCGCGTCTGAAATAGCGTGTTGGTCTAGACGCGTTTTTGTGGTATGGAATAATTTGTAGATCACGTCTAAGCCTAGATAGCTCTTGTTGTGCATTTGCCATTAGCATAAAAACAATTCTCTTACTTGGCGAAGCGACGTCATCAGTAAATATTGAAGTGTGCACGGTTCAATATTGGGTAATTCCATGTCAAATCAACCAAGAATTTTCTTCAATCTCTTGGATTTTTTTTGAAAATTTGGAATTTGGTTTGCCACCATACGAAACGACCAGAACTGAAAAATTTATGGTTTCGGCCCACTAATTAGTGAGATGGGGTCGATGAACTTTTTGCTAATTAGCAATACCTCACACATTTAAGTAACCATATCTCAGTAAGTATAAAACCCATGGAATTGAGTCTGGTCTTATTTGACAGCTAAAAAATAGCTCTATAAATTTACATATAACTTTATGCTATATAACGTGAATTTCTTATGGGAATTCCAAAATATAACGTTCGAAGTTGAATAAAAAAATATATGACTTTTGTTTTCCTTCAACCTTTTGTGAGATATGTATCATGATCTAAAGAAGATATCCTGAAAGTTTGAAGATGGGCGCTCTAGTAGTTTTTGAATTAGAAGCATTTTAGTGTGAAATTTAGGCGAAATTTCAGTTTCGGTGCCTAATTACATATTCAAAACCTAATTTAAATATATAATATTGAACCTGTCAAAATGGCATAATTGAATAATAATCTAATTTATTCCATTTTCAGGAGGATTATGTAGAGTATTCAAGGCAAGGAAAAGTCATTAAAGGCCAAGAGAAGGCAGTAGCAAAATCAAAATATGAAGAAGATGTATACTTCAACAACCATACAGTGTGTACATGTGTTCTTTTTGTTTTATTTGACAATCCAAACATCTCAAGCCATTTACTTAAGGTTATTTTTGGTCGGTTGATTGACCCCAAGCACAACTAATCCCAACATCTTGTCTTGTGGAGGTGTTCGTAGAAAATAAAAATTCCTATGTTTTAGTAAAAGGCAGTGGCTAGTCTTACAACGAGTCATAAGAATAATTTCATGGCTATTCTTACAGCATTAGTGTATGCTTGCGCACTTACTCCTCTAGTCGTAAGAATAATATGTTGTCTATTCTTGATTCTAGATGGCTAGTCTAGAACCCTAACTTAGTAGGCTAGGCCTAGCCTACTGAGTAGTAGAATAGTGTAGCCTAGAGGAGGTAGTCGCCTAAGTAGTGTTATTTTTTATTTTTTTTAATAATTTGAGTAATAATGTAAAATTAACCCTACTTAGTGACTAGCCCCTCTAGATGTATTATTCTTCTAATGAATTAAAGTACAGTATCTTGTAGTGATCCGAATGACTCGAATTCAGCCCCAACACACAACAGACATTCGTCTATCTTTCAGCCATTCATGCGGGTACCGCAAGGCTCAGTATAGCCATTGAATTGGAAAAAGTATTTTGCCTACCGTGTAAGTTATGTTCATTTAGATTAGTGGTATAATCAACTGGTATTTACAGGTGACAACAAGGGTGGGATCGATCTGAAGCACACTTGGGTTTAAGTCTTGAAAGAATCCAAATTTTTTTTTTTAATTGCTCAGGTCTTCAACAGGATTGTGTTCATGTAGCACTTGTTTTATAAAGCCAGGCACTCACTGCGGCGTATGACATTCGTACGACGGTCTCACAACTAACCCGTTGGTCCCTCTGTGTGTGTTTTCCAGATGCGATAACGGCCTTCTACTTAACGGCTGAGGGTTTTTTTTAGTGATTTACATGTTGAATCACAAAAAAAAATACCTCGTCCGACAAGTAGAATACTATCATCACATCTTGAAACCACATCCACAGTGAGCGATGGTTTAGTAGTGTGACCGTTGTATGACGCAGGGAGTGACCGGCTTTAAACAGTAAACTTATTGTTCATCCCTAATTTGGCATGTGCAACTTTAAGAACAGTTAAATGTATTGCAGATTGTTCTCCCAATTGAAACACTTATGCTGGTATTGGCCCTACTCCAAATTTCTACATAACTATAGGCCTCTATGAGCAATCCTGTATTCTCTGTAATATTAAAGAGTAAAGGACGACAAAAAATAGATGGGAATCAAAATTATATCATAATAATTTTTCAATAAACAGCATTTTTACTGGTAACTTGTAATTTTTACCGATAAATTTGATGGCTAACACCATTTTTGGGAGAACACTTTTGCAAAATTATATAGATAATATTTGATACAATAGATGAATTACAAGTTATACTTTTTGTATCATTGATTAAAAATTCAATATAACGTGAATATAATACTGTGTTTAAAAACTTTAATGCATTACTGTAAAAGAGATCATTTTCACATGTAAAGGAGCCTCCTTAGAGATAAAACATCTCAGAAATATATTTCCATGAAAATTTATATAGATGAAAAAATCAAAATTTAAAATTTATGAAAATGACAGCATGCATAAAAGGTGATTTGTCACAACTGTTTACAACTGCAAAAATTACTGCTTTTTACAGTACTAGTAAAACAAAGCTATATTTTTTGTTTCAGACTGTTTGGGGTTCGTTTTGGTTTGAAGGCAAATGGGGTTACCGATGCTGTCATTCATTCGTCAAGATGTCGTATTGCACTGGTGAAGCGGGTAAAGCCAGCTTGGAGTCTAGTGGCACTCTCTCTATGATGGGTCAGGATAGGCTTGAGCAGATCCAAGAAGAGCAACCTAAGACATTGATGGAGGTGAGCATCAAATGACCAAAAGGTTAAACAGGGTTCATACATGTCCCTGAATTCTTTAAATGACCTGGAAAAACAAATATGCATTTTACCAGTACTGGAAACTCCTGGAATATGCTTTAATGTTGTCTTTAAATGTCCTGGAAATTTTATGATATTGAAATTTAGTGGCTCAGTAAATCATAGCTATTTTCATTAAACTCCAAAGTTTCAGTTTTATTTTCTTGAACCACACATGGCATGACTATTGATTGTCCATGAAATTTAGAAAATTGGCCTGGAATGTTCTTGAAATGTCCTTGAATTTTACTTATTTTAAGGTGTATGAACCCTGGTTATTAAAGTAAAGAATATACATAGCACAAGAATAAGCACACATGATGTTCGCATGATTTAGAATGGGACTCTTAAAACAGCGTATTAGACACAATTTTTCTGCCAGATTCATGGGGTCACACTGTACGTTGCATATTAACTGGAATACTCTCATAATAATCAAATGTTGCACTTTGTGGGTGGGCTTTGTGAACTGTAGAATACGCGCTTGGAATAGTGGGCCATCTTAAGTTGAAATAATAATTGTTTGAAGCAGTAATATTTGTTCATGGTTGAATTTTAAAAAAATGCAAAAGTGGGACACTCTTTACCTAACTTATGATAACTTGCTTTACAGTTATACACAAATTTTAAAAGATACAGGTTTTAATTTAGTTAATTATATTGTAGACAAAATTACATTGGAGACCAGTTAATGCAGTAATTAATACAATAGTGTTAGTTTGGTAGCTGAAAACAGTATGTTGAGATGAGACTTAAGTGTAAGTTCAGTCAACAAGTCTCTTTAGATAATAAAGTTAATCTGTATCTGTATCAAAAAATACATAATGGGATTGGATTATTGCAGTAACTGCAGTAGAATAATTTTGACATGGTTCTGTAACTATATGTAGAAAAATATTCAATAGTATTTATAAAAAAAGCATTAAATATTTAAACTCAAGTTTATACCTGAATGTTAATTCCATTTACTACTTGAATTTTTAGCAACATGCAGAGAAAATTCAATCTGAAAAGTTAGAAAAGAAACGGAAGAAAAAGAAGAAAAACCACAGTAAGAAAGTAGAAGTAAAATCAAGTGAAGATGAGAGCAGTGAAGATGAAGAAGAAATCAAAAGGAAGAAGTTAAAGAAGGTAAGAATGATGTTCTGTATATGAGTTGTATTTCCACAAAGTTCAATGAGGGATAAGGAACTTTTCTTTTCCTGGCTAAAAAAAATGGCACAAGGCAACAGTTACTAAGGTACACTAATAGTTGTCTGCAGAAAAATTTGTTTTTAACATGTTTGGTATTTACAACTACTCATGCCAATGGCATTGTGTATTTTATGTGACCTTTACCCTCAATTTTGCATACGTTATGCATTCATGTTGTATTGCTGTTGCATAGACATGATGTTATAACTTGAATTCAAGCAAAGATAATCAAGGCAGATATTTTACAATATAAACACTTGCATAGTGCATACAGAGTGTCAGGTTGAATCCTTTTTTCTCTGCATAATGTGCCATTGGAATGAGTGTTGTTAAATATTTAAGCATGTTAAAAACAGTGCACTCTACCACAGCTCACATGGTTTCACCACACACATTAGCTATTGGCGTGAGTGAATTGGCGTGTGGCGATAGCTCGTACATGCGGTGAAGTTATAGAACATCTTATTTAAAATCCTTGTATCGCTGAAGATCATTCACCTAACACTCACATCCATTAATTGCAATAACACTCATTTTTAATACTCTAATCCTCTACATACACAATAATCTCCTCCAAAACTCTCGCCTCCCTAAATCTTTAGATTTAGGGAGGCGATTATTTAGATTTCTACAATTAGATTTCTATGTACATCATTGTGCTTATTTTTTTCTGTTCATTATTATTTTAGGCCTTGATAGCTGAGGTGCATAGGCAGAAGGAAGCTGATAGAATTCTGGCCATGGATGAAAGAAAGAGAACATATAACAGTATGAAAACTTTAGACCAGTACAAGGAACCAACAGAAGAAGAGATGGAAGCATGGCGTCTTCTGAAGCAGAGAGAAGCTGATCCAATGGCACAGTTTCTCTCATGAACATTGTAATGGGACATCTGAATAAACATTATCTTGAAGGAAGCAGATTTGTGATGCAGTTTCTCTTATGATCTTTGTCTCAAGTGTTTAACAGAATCTCCTGTGGTAGCTAAAGATGCAAAATATTATTTGGCAGAGACCACAGTTCCTAAAGCAGCGAGAGGCAGACACAGTTAACATTTATGTGATGGTGCTTGAATAGTCAATTGAAAAAGAGCAAACAAAATTAATGGCACACTGGTCCTTCAAAAACTCTCGTATGAATGTTTTTCAGCCGTGTTTGTACCTGCTGTGTTCTAGAACATTTGATGGTACATTCAATCGATAGACAAAGACATTACAATTCATGAAGAAGGAGGCAGATCTCATGCTGCAGTTTGATTGATGGAAACTGTGATGATAGCTGCAAGATTAAGACTCTTTAAGAGCAGGGAACAAATCAGTGGTACTGGTTATTCCTCTCAACCTTTTTTCACACATGTATGAATTTCCAGCATGATCTGAAGATGTATTTAATGGTGTAGTTGCTATCATAATGACCGTTCTAAAGATTATTAGCAGAAACTACAATTCATGAAGGAGCAGGAGAAGGATACATAGCAAAACACAATCACACAATTCCTTGTCACAGCTGTTTGACAGAAGCTCCTGCTGTATTTAGAGATGCATTTTTGTGCTGTTTCACTTCTTATGATCATTTCAATGATGTCTAGCAGAAACTACTTTCTGAAGTAAGATACAATACTACAGGTTTTCTCATGAACTCTGTGATACATGTTTCACAGAGGTCCTACTTCTGAAAAAGAGGAAGGCATATAATTTTTGGTCTTTTGTATATATGCCAGATAGGTGGAAGTAAGCAAACAAGCTACTCTTTATTATGCCTCATGAAGTAATGATATGTAAATTAGTAGCATAATGATATTTGTACCTAATTTAACATTTGTGAGGGTTTGTGACAAAATGAGTTGTATTTATAAAAATGAGATTTCTTTTGTTTTGCTAAGTTTAATGCTTAAATTTTAATAATTTTAAACATTTTGTTTGTTTATTTACAATAAAAATGTTTTTGAACTACATTTTGTTAAGACTTTTTTTGAGAATCAATGGAAAAACAGGCAGAAATTTAACAGTAACACTCGATTTTCTCCAAAGTGTGTTTTCATACGTGCATTTTAAAATGATTTTTTTCTAGTTATACTGTTTACTGAAGCTATGAACCTCATTAAAAAACAACTTAAAGCCTCTATCCAACAATAACTCAATTTTGGTTTGTTTTTAAACATGACTCATTTTGTGATGACACCTCGCATTTAACATATTGTTTTAGTTATGAATTTTTTTTTTATAAAAGTCTCACTCACTTGTTGGTCATCTTGATCAATAATACTGTAATTGAAATTTAACAAGTTCCAAAATAGCTGCCAAATTTAACATCGGCTTCTTTTACCTTAGTAATGTTGCATAATTAGCTTCGTTGTTATTGTTTTATACAAATTTTATTTCCAATTGCTTTATTTTGAATCGGTTGCTGACAAGCAGGATGTTAATATATTGAAAAATCAAAACCTATTTTACAGCAGCCATTCCATCAATTAGCCAGCTTCCTCCATATGGTGCTATATCGTGATCGGACTCTACTCTTATTTAGTTCCTCGATCTTTTAGGGCTTGCTTCAGACCTCTCTTGTGCAGATAGATCCCATGAGGCGGCAGTTAACAGGTGAAAATGTGCTTCTTTGCAAATGTTGCCTTGCCTACCAGTAATCAAAATCCTACTTTTTCTCCCTTTAAGTATATTTACGACTTATAGATTCGTCTTAGCCTATTCCACTCCTATCTTAATCTCCTTTGATTTAGCAACCGTGTAGAAAAAAATACAATTCGTTCATGTCCCGGTTTTTCATTCAGCGAATTCCTTAAATTGATTACCCCAGAATCGTGCTAATCTTTGATCACGCTATGATAAACTTGTCACCACATGCGTCTTTAGATTCTGAATGTGGCCATGTAGAATTAAAGGTATCAAAATAATTTCCACAATAAAGCACTAGGTTGCGAATCATTTTAATTATGGTTCAGGCACGTATTGTGGTATTCTTGTGGGTTGGATTTGTGCAAATGTTTAGTCCTTCCTTTAACGTAGCTCTTTCACTATGAAGGGACTTGTATTGCCTTCTCAGTTGTACAATATCTACTTCGCATTGGCCCATCTCTGACTTGAACGTCTCAGCTTATTGTTGTCTTAGTTATCGGATCTTCGTGGAAAAGTACTCGCCAGACATCAAACTACAAACACATTCTTTACAACGTATTACATATGACATTGTTAGTTAATTTCATGTTTTGAAGATTAACAATTAATGTATCTGACATATAGATTATATGCCTAGATAAACAAATGGTGAAAGTAATCACCGTTCTGGTGCTAGGTGTCTTAAATTCATTTCTTTACTGACTGAGCATTGACGATCTGGCCTTTATTTTTTCTACAACCATTTCTTTATTCCACCAGAAAGTTATAAATTGTGATTTTGTATTTTCTAGACAGCGGATTTGTTTGAGTATAGTACCAGCTTTTCTTCTGCATGTTAGTTTTAACATTCAATATCTTCATACTTTGTCTAATGTTTTAGATGACTTTGTGGAGAGGTATTGCTCTCCAGTACTAGTATCCACCCACAGATATCAAATTTCAGACATGATTTGAACATATCATAAAATTCACTATTGTATAGCCCTTCATAAATCACATACTTCCTCATCCAATCCACGAGTGAATTCACGTCTTTGGACCCAACATTTAGATTGAAACTCTGCATTGATGAATCAGCTAGTTTAAAAAACACAGTTACACTAAAATATTTCATTATTCTTATCCTTTCAGACACACCCTTTATATGGGGTATTTTTTCTATGTATTTTCTGGTTCCAGCTCCTCTGTTCGCCGAAACCTCAAGCAGGTTGGTGGAATTTAGTTTCTTTGGTTTGTATATTAAAGTCTTCTTATCCCAGGAATCAGTTCGAGTTCTTCTTTCTTAAGGCCTCTTTGAATTCTATCGAAATGTTTCTCCCATAATCTGGATCACAAACTGAATCTGACTGTTTTGCTTGGCTCGTTTGAGTTTCCTTTCTTTTTATTCGGTTGTGGAATATCATTTGACATCTTTATTGAACCACCATATCATTGTGGTATTTGGATAGTCTGGAAGATTGTATGGAATTTTAAAAGCTGAAAACAGGTTTCTACTGACAATTCAGCATCTTGATTTTGGTGATTCTAATCCACTATTCATGCTTTACTGTTTTCTGTGAATTGTTCAAGATGCTCAGTTTTCGATCAGTATCTTTGGTCTTTCCAGGTGTTCATTGTAAATGTGATTATCATGTGCAACACATGTGTAGCGGTGTCTACCAACCCTGAAATAAAGCAATATTGTTAAGTTTGTTTATTGCAAGAAACATAATATAATATAAATTATTAAATACAACAGTGGACTTTTAAACCCTACTTGACATTTAAATAGTTTTAAATAATAATAACAAAACCATGGAATTAAGAAAATCTTGACTGGAAAAATGATGGAAGATTGTTAGGCTTCCTGTATCTACAGGTTGCATATTTTTCCCATACAGTTAAAGCATAAATATAGGTATCTGTATTTGTTGCCTTGTGAATCATCAAGTATGCGTGAGGTTGTTTCTTGATTGCTAAAACGCGATCATTGATGAGCATGTATCATTAGAAAAAGTATACTTTCGGCTCATGAAATATTTACTTCTGTACAGCGGATTTGTTTGAGTAAAGCACCAGGTTCTTCTGCATGATTCATGTTAGCTTTAAAATTCATTGTTTCATACTTTGTCTAATTAATGTTTTAGATGATTTTGTGGAGACGAATAATTTTGTAATAGTGACGATCTGAGCCACAGATGACTCGGCTATTGTTCTCCAGTGTCGCAATCATGAAAACCCAAACAGGATTTTAACAGGATTTTGAAATTTACCATAAGAAGCCAAGAACCATACTTTCCTCAAGCAAACCATGAAAGAATTCACGTCTTTGAATTCAGATTGAAACTGGACATTTCTGAATAAAAATCCAAAAACGCAAGAGCTTAGGTTTTGAGCTTTTGACTATTTCTTACACCATGCAAGTTGTGTCATTCGGATTATCGGTGTACAAGACCTCTTCTCCCTCCGTCTATGTCTTCGTGCCGATTAAATTTTTCTAAATGCCATTTTGGGTATACCAGACCAACCACTCTTCCTTTTACATATCTTTCGAGTGTATCAGCTGTTGCCCAAACATGTTAGTCGGTTTAAAGAACACGGTTACAATATAATATTTAATATTTCTTTACTCGCCAGATCTGTTCAGACACACCCTTGATATGGGGTATTTACACTCGGTATTTTCTGGCTCCAGTTACTCTGTTCGCCGAACCTCCAGCGGGTTGGGCGAAACTGGTAACGACCCTTTGGTTGGTATTATGAAGACCTCTTTTTCCAGGAATCACTTTGAGTGCTCGTTCTTTCTCAGTTCCTCTCTGAACTCTATCAAACATAATCTGACTGTTTCAGTTTGGCTTGTTCCCTTTCTTTTTACTCGTTTGCGGAATGTCAATTGACATTTTTAGTGAACCACCATCATTATGGTATTTGGATAGTGTGGATGATTCTATTGAGTTATGTATATGGAAGCTGACAACACATGTAAGCATGGATTCTAATCCACTATTAAAGCCAATAGTGTTTTATGTGCATTATGCACGACGATAAATTTTGCGATGAGTGTCGTTGATATTTCTCGGTGTTTTTCGTAAGTGTACCCACTCCTGAGACAGCAATGTAGCGGTGTCTATCAACGCCGAAATAAAGTTGTGTAGCATTTTTTGCGTTTTTTGAGATTTCCAATCACGAAACTCATGTCTTCATGCTGATTAAATCTTTTACCATTATCTTGTATACCGGAACAACCGCCCTTCTTTTTACATGCCTTTCGGGTGTATAAGATGTTTCCCAAATGTGTTAGTCGGTTTAAAGAACACAGTTACACTATAATATTTGATACTTCTTTACTCGCCGGATCTGTTCAGACACACCATTGATATGGGGTATTTACACGGTATTTTCTGGCTCCAGTTACTCTATTCGTCGCAACCTCCAGCGGGTTGGTGGAAATTGGTAACGACCCTCCATCTTTCTCAGGACCACTTTGAAATCTGTCGAAAGCTTTCTTCCAAAATGTGGATCACGAACTGAATCTGACTGTTTTATTTGACTCGTTTGAGTTTTCTTTTTTTTTTCTCGTTTGCGAAATGTCATTTGACATTTTTCGTGAACCACCATCATTATGGTATTTGGATAGTCTGGAAGATTCTATTTAGTTATGTATATGGAAGCTGAGAACACAGGTTTTTGTTGAAATGTAAGCATTTTGATTTTAAGGATTCTAATCCAATATTAATGTCAATACTGTTTTATGTGCATTACGCGCGACGATCAATTTTTCGATGAGTGTCGTTGTTACTTCTCGGTGGTGTTCGTAAGTGTGCCGACCCCCGAGACACCAATGTAGCGGTGTCTACCTACTCCGAAATAAAGTGATATTGTCAAGTTGGTGTAGCAGTTGCGTTTTGGACTTCCAATCATGGGGTCGGTGGTCTGAGGCAAACTCTGGTCGGCTGTTTGTGTTCCTAGGTAAAACAAAGTATGCAAATACGTTACAATATTTTGTTGAAAATAGAATGAGGTTTTACTGTTCCTGCAAATAAATGTTAACTTATTTTGTGAGTGTGCAAATACAACTTTTAATCCAACTAATAATTATAACTTCTCAAAGTTTAATTGCAATTTTAGAAAACAACAAAGTGTGTTACAGATAATTCATTATCAATTTTTCCATTTGCACTTACTATAGCAACAATCATCATGAAAAACTAAGTTTCCATTGCTCTAGATTACACTTGAATTGTAACTGAGTGCGACAAGATGTTCCAGCAATGGCGGTAGTTGGTACTTTCTTTGCTATGTCATCACATGACCACATTGCCTCATCATCTGCATTTATCACGAACCTAATAGAATCTGTAGAAAAGTTATTCCGACCCAACACTCGACGAAGGAAGACTCTTTCATATTCATCACAATCACATACATCAACTCGGGCAATATAATTAATGATTCTAGACTTCCCAAGAACTTTGATTATGTCAAAATCACCTTTAATAATATCCTCAACCAAGTGTTCTTGCTCAGAGTCGGAATCATCTAATGGTAATTCGAAGAACTATCAGGGGCGAATTGCTATAAAACAGTCTTAACTGACGGTCTTAACTTACAGAATAAAGCCGGCTTTAAGACACGGTCTTAGCAAAGTCACCCAAGTTAGACCATTGCTATAAAACAGTCTTTCCTAAGGCCGTGTTGAGTATTGAATCTCGAAAAAAAAACACTCCATAGTAACAGTAATTGAGGGCGCTATGTTAGGATACTTTTGTCCCACATCACGTTTGATTTTTTACGAAAACGTTATACTAGTTTTAATTTCATAATATGGTGCCATTGTAAGTGATTTAAGACCATTTATAGCCTCCTTTAATATTTAAGACTGCTAACTCCTAAGGCCGCGGTATAGCAATGGTCTATATATCATGCGTGACGTCACGATTATAGACCGTCTTAAGCTTACGACAGTCCAAAGACCGCTTATAGCAATCCGCCCCTAGTGTCAATTGTTTCTTCATGAATAAGGTCTTCCCTTTCAGAGGATTTTCTTATATTTATTTCGGGCATTAAGTGCTGCTGCGATTTCATTTCTCACTGGTGTGTCAGTCAAAATTTTACTGCTGCCTTTCTATTTGTGTTTTTCTTTTTCCTAGGTCCAGCCTTGGGGAAGGGGTAGTATATCACTTGGTGAACAATATCCTGCTACTTGATCAGAGCAGGGCGCAACTTCTTCATGGTAAAGGAGCTGCTTTTATCATTATTTTCACTTTCAGTTCTAACATCATCATCAATGTTTTGTTCCTTATTGTTGACTGCTGCTGGTGCATCTTGTTCCTTATCATTTGCTGCTGGTGCATCTTGTTCCTTATCTTTTGCTGCTGGTGCATCTTGTTACTTATCGTTTGCTGCTTGTGCATCTTGTTCCTTATCATTTGCTGCTGGTGCATCTCGTTCCTTATCGTTAGCTGCTGGTGCGTCTTGTTCTTTATATTTTGCTGCTGGTGCATCTTGTTCCTTATCGTTTGCTGCTGATGCATCTTGTTCCTTATCGTTGACTGTTGCTGGTACATCTTGGTCATCATCAGTATCTGCTGCTGGGGCATTTTGTTCATCATCAGTAACTACAGAAGAAGAATTTTGAATATCTACAGTAACTGCAGCGGGTGCATCCTGACCCCTATCAGTGACTGCTGAAGGTGCATAATCGGCGTCTGTAAATATGTCGCTATTATATGGAGAAATACCTGTACTCTGAAAACCAGCAATTATATTGCGAGAGAAGCATGCAGAGATCTGATCCTCATTTACCACTGCAGATATGTCGTAAATTGTAAGGGTTTTACCAGGATTTGTGCGCATCCATGGCACCTCCGTATGCTTTTTCATAGGGACCATAAACCGTTTTATCAAGGGGCTGTTGTTTGTGGTGGAATTGTCAGGACAATTCCATTTCGTTTTGCTTTGTCAACTGCTTCTAATGATGCATGAGACTCATGATTATCCATGATGAGCAAAACCTTACGGCCTACGGTGCAACGTGTATGCTCTATGAAGTGATCCAAGTATTGTAGGAACAATTCCACGTTGATCCATCCTGATTTGGTAGCAGTACCTATTGATCTCACTGGGGCCCCAAATAAAATATTCACGATAATTCACTCGCGGAATATGAACATAGGAGGTAGTACCACGCCACTTGAACTTATCGCATTCACTACTGTTACCAGTTCACCTCTTTCGGCTGATGTCACGGAGCCAACTTGTTTTATTCCTCGCATAACAACAACACAACCCGGCCTTTGGACCGTGGTACAACTGGTTTCATCTAAATTGTATATGTCTTGTGGCTGGAAATGGTAACGATCCATGGCTGCAGCTAAATTGGTGTAAAATTGGTCAACAGTATGTCTATTGAAAGCTGTATCTCTGGCTAAGGATGTTGCTTCGGGAGAACGAATAGCAAGTTTCTGGTGTTTTTTAAAAAATCCCAACCAGAATGCTTCTCCACCTTTTATATTATTCCTCCAATTTTCAGGAACATCAATGTTGTTGCGAATGGCAATGGCAAATAGACAATCCATGATATCCAGCTGCTAGGTCTTTGATGTGTATAGCAAGTTCAGTTTCCATCTCTGGAGCAAAGATCATATTACGAGTCTTACAGTTCTCATATCTAGTGGTCGCCTGTGGGGTTTCTCTTTGATTTACAATATATTGCGCCAATGTCATTCGATCAACATGGAAGTCTGTTGCTGCAGAGCGAATACCGAGGCCACCTTGAACGGCGTCTGGAGAACATCTGCAGTACTTCCACGCTGCGTCTTCCGCTTGTGTACTTGTGGCATTGTTCTAAAAAAGTATTCTACAACTTTAACATATAAAAATGTATAGGAGAGTTGAGTCACATAAAAGGAGACTCTCCCTTAGAAACGGGTGGATCAACTCTCCACATGTCGGCCATTTTTAAACTTGGACATAGTAGCATTGAATCACTGGTACGAAACTGAATCAAACTTATCATAATAAAATGACATTCTAAAGGCCACATATCACATATTTTGCAATTGGACTAATTGGTGTCCCTAAGAGTTTAATAAAGGTACATACCTGTGTTTCCGTAACTCACTATTTCTTGTATATTTTAGTTTTTTTGTATGCTAGATTTTCATGCAACTGCTTGTCGTGTTCTTAATTGAGGTAAAAGATATGCTGTGTGTATCTACTACCCACAGAGAGGGCTATTGCGTGCACTTAAATATCGTAAGTGGTTGTTTAATGGGGTGGATCAAGTCTCCTCGATCTCCCCTACGATTCGGGACAGTTGTTATTCCACTTTCATCCATGTTGTAAATACTGTTAGATTCCATTTTCCGTAAGTGCTGAATCAAGCAGGGTAAAGAATTTGCCAACTTGAACCCTATTAAAACCTCTAAGACGAGTCATGCTGGTTTTCTCTGGTTTACGATATGTCAGCTCAGGATGCCGTTTCAAAAAACCAGCTACCCAGTCTTGGCCGGCTTTCTTAGTGTCTATTGTCAAACATCATTGTCTGAAGCTTCAACAAGTGGGTCACAAATATGCACCTCTCCTCCCAGTGTTTACAAGTCCCTTGAGTGAACGATGCAACGTCGATTTAGGAACATCATAGGTACGAGCCGCTTCTCTTGACTTTTTTTTACACCTGACTTAACAGCCTCAACTGCCTTCTACATATTAGACTTACCTCATTTAAATCGATTTGTTTTACACATAGTTGCGCACCATTCTGTAGCCTAACCCATAATAAAACATGTGGAGGACTGTCAACAATTATATAAACTGACTGTTCCTATTTTTAAGGGTTCCCGAATGTGGAATAAGTCTGGTAAATAGTTTTAATCTCAAACAAAATCTTAAAGTTAGTATCACCCGTAAACGCCGATTAAACTAGATTAATACTACTTAGGGCATGATGGGAAACTGACCCATGCTGTCCTGAGTAGTGTCTCATGCTGCCCCTTCATAGGCGATGGTTTGCTAGAGTGAATTCCCCTGGTCTATCTGTGTATTCCTATCAATGTACTTGTGGATAAACACTTGATGCCTATCCTCTCTAAATCACAAATTCGAGTTAATCTGTTAAGTTAATGGCTCTTAATTGGTGATTTAAACCTACCTAAAAAAAAACGTTTTCTCTACACGTGCAATATGTGTACCGTAACAAAGCATGTAGAAATCCTCACTCTATTCTATTAGTCTTTGAATTACAACCGCGTCCCATCCGGCCTCATGTCCCATCTTGCCCCACCTTCCCCCAAAAGTCATCAGACTAAGTTTTAGAGCCTAAATCAACATCAGCCTAACAACTGAAATTGTTTTACGAACATGTGCAGAGTAAAAATGTTTAAAATTTTGCGGTGCTTACAGCGAATATAAGGTCAGTCGTAAAATGTCATTGCTGACCGTTAAACTCCGCCCACCTACTACCATTTCGGTGCATCATTCCGAATGACATTTTTGGCGTTATTCAGCAGAAACAGACCCATGGAGATCGTAAAACACGGCTAATGGCTTTTGTGCTTATCGAAATGACATTGGGTATTCTATTGCAGGTGCCTCGCGCATTGGGATCTAAAAAAGATGGCAGCTGTATTATTTTAATATTTTAATTCTTAGACAGGTTGCTATGGTAAACAAAGCATTAAGTGCAAGTGGCAATAATGCTCCTTTGCGTTTAAATCCGCTGTTAAGGACTGTTAATAACAACACGAAATGACTCTTCATAACATTTATTATACACAACGGTCGTAAATAGTATGTTTCAACATACTCGTATCTTAGTTGTTAACTTTGCCCTTGCAACCCTACTGTTCACACAAAAGCTAATTAATATTGTAAATTCATATTCACGTACAAGGTAACAGATAAATTACCTTTGTATGCACATACAGATGATGATAAGTAAACATGTACATATATCCAGCGGTTTGTAAATATCTTTAAAAGACCCATTCATTCCAAAATAAACAAAATTTATATCATTTTATTACTTCAAATTAACAAATTGCAAAATAGCAGCAGCCAGCACCGTAGCCAGCACGGGACAGACCGCCTCGTCTGAAATTTTCCAAATTTGGCATTTTAAGTGGGACTCGCCCTCTGATTGCCAACGGAGGGTTCCAGCTTATTTTTTGGGTGGATAAAAAAGCAAAAAGCACATAAATGTCAAAAATGTTGGAAATCCAGAAGTCCTGGAGATTTTTTTCGGCCAGCATTCGTAACTGTTTTGGGATACTATATGGGCATCTAAAAGTGAAATTATATGAACAGCAATGCTTTGATTGTTACAAGCGAATAGGTGTTATATTTGACACAAGTTGACAAACGAACCTTTAAAATACCGTTTAGTGTCTAAATAAATGAAAAATACTGTACTACATATTTTTGTTCATATTGCTAATTTATCAAAAATCCTGGAGATAACCATAAACAATTCGAATTCCTGGAGAAAATTGGGTATTTCCTGGAGCCCGGGAGATGATACATAATTCCCGGAGACTCCAGGCTAATCCTGGAGACTTGGGAACTCTGGAATGTATGAAGTTAATGAAATCTCATTACATCATCTCAAAATCTCAGAGTGGCATTTCCGAGCGCGCATCCGAGGGTTCATCAAAAACCTAAGCTCTGGCTTAACTAGTGTTGGAATGGAGGTTGTTGCTGACTCGATCTGTGTTATATCATCATATTGTTGTATGTCAGCTCCAATATGCCATGCCCATTTCTAATTCTATTTGCAGTATACTTCTCTCATCCCCCTCGATGCATGGATCCGCCCCAGATTGAGAAAATAGTTCGCGTTTAGAGCGGCGCTCTTTCGGGAACGGTATTGTAAAAAGTGCATATACCAAATCACCTAAGCCTACACAATATTGTTGTTGGGATTTAATATTGCTAATACCTATTTCAGTAATCTTGCAAATGGTTTATGGTTTTATTTGTGTTATGTTTGAATAATGGAAACAGCGGATAACTTAGTTGATTAAAAAGAAACCTGTTTCCAAGTGATTAGTTAATTCGATTCGACACCAATAGGCCTGTTTTAAATGTAAATTTGTATTCAATATTATTTTAATAAAATAGCCCAAGTGAAGGGTCTTTGAATGAAACAAGATGTTTTAAACACGAATATTGTATCATAATTGTGAATAAATAAACATATTTGTATATAATTTGTTTGCCTTCTTTCTGATTGTATTGCTATGGAGACGGCATAAACTGTAATTACATCAGTATTACATATTGATTAAATCAATAAAAATGACCAGAATAATCATAGAATTGACCGCTCTTGAGTCTCTGTGGGATCAACACGTTTTGGTTCCATGCATTCAAAAATCGATATTTAGTCTACATTCAATAAAATTTTTAATCGTTCAAGAAAGCACTTACGACGAGGAGGCCAATTTGCATCACGATTACGACTTCAGAAAAACACGTTATGTTCGTACTTATTGTACAAGCAGACTTCATTATATTTAATCTATTTAATACAAACATGTAACATCGTAATTACTGTCCACGGTCATTGGAAAGTGGTACAGACGCAAACTAAATATCACTGTCGTCGCAATCCCCGGCGTCATTTTCATTACCACCACAGTCTAGATGATTTTAATATTGAAACTATGGCATGGATGATTGTCACATTTTAATATCTTAATGTTATAACGATCGATATGTGTTATTGTGACTACAATTGGATTGTTCTGTTTGATTTGATGATGGTAGATTAATAAAGAAATGATTTCTTGCATTATCACCACCATCACTGTTGCCATAATTATCAATATCATTATCATCATCGTAGTCTTTGTGAACACCATCGTCATCATCATCATTAATTATTCATCATCTCTCTACACCCTCTACAAATGTGAAATTCGACTTCATAACCACCGAATTTCAGTGGTTACCACATTATTGCGTCGCCGTTATTTTTGACAATTGTGAGGTTTCGCAAAGTTACGAAAAACGAAAACGGATACGTCATACATTCTTTTAACGTTTGAAGAACACCTTAAATATCTGTCACAGATTGTCAGTATTTTACGACGAACATCAACAATTCATAAGTAGAAAATTTGATATATTTTTTAACACTTAAGAATTTTCAAAAATTGGAGTGTGACGTTTTCGTATTTCGTAAGTTTGCGCAACCTCACTATTTTCCGTAGCTACGTACTTAATCTATTCGGAGTGCGTGTTGATTGTGATAAGTGTGGCATTTTCTGCTGAGCCATTAAAGTTTGAAAGAAATTATGCTGATGAACCTTGGTATTTTACATTGCAGCCTACATTAATCACTATGTTTTACATTGTTGCCTTTATGCAGTACCGTAATCGATGTTTCATGTACTATACACAATATTTACATAATATCCAATTTATTTATTACAAATTTGACAGCTTTTTAATGGTAACATGGCCAAAAAACATAACCGAGAAGTGCGTATTTTTAAACCAGTTTAAATATAAATATATATATATATGTATGTATATATATATTGTAAACGTATTGGGACAAGCCCATAAAAACGGAAGGCGGCCATATAATGCAAAAATTAAATAAAT